>JACXGM010007626.1:0-30294 GCA_016801145.1 Umbra pygmaea | reverse complement strand
ACCATACATGTTAAAAAAACGTGTTCACCCAATGCGCTGGTCGTTAGAAGTAACAAAAATAATTGCCATTTATTAAAGTTTTCCAAACATTTATTTGACTTTAGTTTCACATAGCTAGTTAAAACAGCATCATGGATATTTATTTTATCTGGATGCGAGTAAATTAATACAAGTAATCTAATATTTGTGGGAAAACCACCTCATCTTGGTTATTTTGGGGATTTTAACATATTTTTGTAAAACACATGTATGTGGTGATAATAGTGTCAATATTGAGAAAATTAATGTTGTACCTATTATTATTCTGGTGACAATTAGAACGTATGTATTATGTTAATACCCCTACATAAAAATACAAATGATAGGAAACCGGTATATTTGCAAACATCTACTTTCATGACATTTGGGTCACGATGGTTTGTAATTTTGAAAATGTGGGTCGCCGGAAAAAAAGTTTGAAAAACACTGCTCTATACAACACAGTACATAGAGCTGCTGGAAAAGAAATCGCCCCGCCTCAACAGATCTCAGAACCCTCAGGAAAGGGTTGAGGGACCCAGGTGCACCTCATCAACCCAGCTGGGTACAACTACGGAAGATGAGGAGCTCTATGAGAGGAACAACACCAATAGAGGCAGGTGAGCTAGTTGGTGGATCAGCTAACATGCTAACATGTTGCTGTCTTTGCGTTTGGTCTTTTGTTTCCCTTGACTATCATAAATTCCAGAGAGCACCACAACTATTGCAGCATCAGGGACTTCACACCGAGAGCTCCAATAAGAACTCACCGGAGCGGAGTTGGCCTGAAAGTCACAACCGACGGACTTATTTCTAGTTACTGAAACATATTCCTTATATTTCTCTTTTGTTTGATTACCTCGAGTATCTGAGTTATTATATTAAAGATTGCCTTAGCGGCATAAACTTGTATCCTCGCCTGGTCTCAACTCTGTCCATGCTAGAAAGTCTATAACTTAGGGCAGTATTAGCTGCTATGCCTTTGTGCTACCTTCTCTGATTTTAAATGGTAGAGTAAATGCATTTACTATTAACCAATCAGAGCAGCTGTGAAGAAGGAATTGGAAACAGCAGCCTTTAACTGTCATTAATAATGCAGTTATCTGACAGTAATGAAGTGAATAGGCTGTAAAGGTCCCTCTATGCAACCATGGGAAAAGTGGCTGTGGTGATGACTGGCATGTACTACTGTACTATACCATGCCCGAAACAGGATTTCAGTTTAAATTGTAGTCTATAACCTTACAGAACAAGAAAATTATTTGGATTAAAAAGATTGACAGTGCTATACTTGTACATACTTTTCTATGGCCAGTTAGCAATTGTGTAATTTTCCCCATTTCCAATTCAAGAGTTCAAGTAGACTTAGCTCATTCAAGAAACTAGGAAAGAGTTGCACAGGAGAGAGCTTGTAGAAGCCAATTGGAAAATTGAAATAATTAGGAGGCCAGGGTACTATGGAGGCCAGGTTGGGAATACTCATCTACACAGGGTTTAACAGATTTAATTGGCCACATTATTAAGCATGCAAAACAGGCTTATAGGAAAGAACTGAGCTGTACTTTAGATATAATTTGTATTTTTAAACATCTAATTGTTTTATTTGAGCCCCATGTAATTAGAATGTGCATGCATGCAACCATGCAGTAATTTTCCTTAATTGTACAATCCAGGGTGTTGGTAGGGAGTTAGCTACAGTAAGCACATTTTTTTAAATGTAGATATTGTATTCAGATGATGTCTTGTACACTACAGGTCCTTCTCAAGAAATTAGCATATTGTGATAAAGTTCATTATTTTCTATAATGTAATGATAAATATTAAGCTTTCATATATTTTAGATTCATTGCACACCAACTAAAATATTTCAGGTCATTTATTGTTTTAATACTGATGATTTTGGCATACAGCTCATGAAAACCCAAAATTCCTTGTGTTACATCAGTTACAAATTCCTTGTTAACATCAGTTACCTATGCACATGCATGATAACTCTTGAACTCTTGAACTGTTGGGAGCTGTGAAGGCAATTGTCAGGTTACAGCCGATCAATGTTGTGAAAGTAGTTTATGGATATACCCACGGCAGATAGTTTTTTTTGTGGAAAAAATATGTTTTGGAATATTGCATTGTATGACTTTGACAATCGACTAGTGTGGACTTTACTGGAAAATGGGAAATAAACAGAGGTATGTACACAAACTTATTTGTTCAAATTCGCTGTGTTCACTATAAGCAATAACTACACATGGATATGGACTAGTAATGACATTTTGAACATGTTTAGTGGCTCAAAGTTTGAGTTATTAACGCTCCTGACAGCACTTCCGATATGCAAACAACAGAGCTATGTTTTGAAAACCCCCGAAATTCTCCTTTAAATCAGCCATTTACAACAGCAGTTGATACAAAAGGAATCTACCGATATTATGTTTTGGTATGTGTTGCGGCAACAACAGACATCTAACTTTACGAAAACTCATGTTAGACAGCAGCTACTATTTTATAAACTGTTGTTAGCTTTGTAGATTCTGCAATGTTTAGCCCAATTTTCTATATGATGTAACTATAATTAAGGTGCTGGATTGACTAATACCCTAGCACTATTAGCTGGAAAAACATGCTAGTTTCTTGACATACATACACTAGTCAAACTTAGTTATTTGTAAAATGTTACAACTTTGATTACCTTCCACATTGTGTACATTATTGACAGACCTATTAATTAATATAAATTGATCAAGATATTATATTAGTTACTTCTAGTCCTGTCGCTATTCCCAATACTATTTAGTCAAAACACAGAATGCCAAAGAACTCACATTTCTAATTTCAGAGAGAACATCCAAAACTGATAAGTAATTAAATTACAATCCACTTATTGTGTCTGGCTTTAATGTAAGTACAGTGCCTTGCTAAATTATTCAGACCCTGACCAATTCACTGACCAATTCATTATTGTAACTGGTAAATGTAGTTCCATTCTCTGTGATTTTTTTTAAACGCTACATCTCAAAATCAATTATTTTAATCTGACAGTAGCTTTATGTTAGGTAGTGTATACCAGCATAATCTAAGTAAAACATGTCATAATATCAGAAAATCAGTCAAGGATCTGAAAAGTAAAAAAAAATAAGTTTTTCTAGGGAGAGAAAACCAAGAGAGACACATCATGACAACAACTTCTTCCGTGAAGAAAGATTAAGTGGATAAAGTGATGGCATGTAGTTGAAAAAAAAAGACAAAAATATAGAATTATTTATTTGGGACAGCAAACGATCTCTTACAGTAGCTTTTCCAATGAAGCAAACGCAGCTGATGAAAAGCAGTTTGCGACAACATAATTAAAGATAAGCAAGACTAATTTTGCTCTTGCTTTTACAAAATGACCCTACAAAATGACAATTTTTATTACATTTTTCATTGTGGTGTTCCCTAGTCTGCATTGGTCAGTACCTATCAAAAGTTGTCCAAGGAAGGAAAAGCAGTGTACCAGCAACAAGTTTATGGGCGGCCAAGGCTCATTAAGGCATATGAGTAGTGAAGGCTGGCCCATGTGGTCCGATCCAAACAAGCTACTTTAGCTAAAATTTTGGCAGCAAAAGGGGAACCAACAATATTAGGCAGGTGGTCATAATGTTATGACTGATCGATGTATAGTTCCAATACATCTACAGCTAATTTTAATCTTGCTACTTTTAACATAATGTTTTAGCTAAGTTTGAAAATAACACTGATTGATAGATTATTATCAAGTCTTAACATTTATCATTTAGCAGACGCTCTTATACAGAGCAACTTACAGCATTTTAAGAGGAGCTGTAAAACAGGTGGTGAACTAACCACAATTCAGTAGTAAGGGCATTCTAATATTTGAATAGTCAGCAAAATGGTCAAGAGTACAGACAGTACCTGACTTATTCCCCTGTTCCTTTCTGGCGTATCACCTGTGCACCTGACAGATTTGCTTTTCTGTCATTGTTTGCAACTGTGACAACTTGAACTACCCATGGTCTTGAGTAGCTAACAGTCCTAAGACCAGTCATGTACAGAGATGAGCTCTGCTACTGAGGAAGGGAGTGTGTGCTTAATTGAATACTTCAGTTTGCTGGCAAGCTATCCGTTGACACATTGTTCATCCCCCTTTACAGTGAGGAGTAGAGCGCTGAACATGCGAGAGAGAGGGGTGTGTTTGATTTCTTTCGGTGTGCCCGCAACAATGTATACAGCAGGATTAGAGTTTAACATTTCTGACGGCCCGCAAGTTTGTGCCCATACATTGCACCATACGAGTCTTGGCGCCCTTGGAGACCACCTTGTCTGCATGTGACAGGCCTGCTTTAAATAAATATTCTCTAAAGCAATGCTTCTAAATACTTCTCTTTTCTGACAATTTGCTCATTCAATTTTGGCCACCACAGAGTTGAATAAAACACTTATTTGCTTGGTCCAGTTATTAAACATTCAAAATACTTAGATATGTCTATGAATTAAATCCAACATTTATGTAAGCATAATTTAGACTAATTTTTTGATTAAGTAATAACAGTGAATGAGCATTTGCACTGTGTAAACAGAGCTGTGTATCACTGTGCCCACTGTGCAGTCAGAAAAGTGCATGGTGGCTAACAATAGCTAGCCATTGTGTACTCTTAATCTGAAAGAGCAGCCCGTGTTAGAGAACATAAAGCAAAATTGCGGGCACACATAAAAAACAAACCAATTTCATGGCAAAGAGATTGAGATGTATATTTCAGAAAATTTTGCACTGTCTCTTTAAGATGAACACAATTTGGGAAGTAAGTTCAAAATTAGTTACAAATTAGTGCTGACCAATATATCGGCAGGCCGATATCATCGGCCGATATTAGGCATTTTACAAACTATCGGTATGGGCAATTATAATGGCAGATAAATGAATATTACATTTTCCTTCTTTTTTTTTTAAAAGAACTTTTTTTTTTCAGTCAGGTTTAAAGTTATATTTATGAAGCTATTAAGTCTATTAATACTGGTATCTTAGATTTTTTTGTGTTTTTGTTCGAATTATTTTAAGTTTCATATCTTAAGTTTGTATTTTTATACATTTTATTTATCAGAACTTTAATATACTTTGATGTTCCGTTGTTCTGTTTTGACAACAAAACAAAGTTTATTTTTAAGCTACGTTATATATTATTATGTTAGTAAGGACTTAGTAAGTAATAAATAACAACAAAGTCTATGTTTTGTCACTCGTTTCTGGATTTTTTTCATATATTTCGGCCAATATATCGGAATATCTGATTTTTTATTCACCAAATATTTGTATCGGTATCGGCCTTAAAAATCCTTTATTGGGCGGGCTCTATTACAGATCAATGTTTTTTGTTGTATCAGAGAATCTGAGCTAGGTAGAGCTATAAACATGTCTTATTCCTTTTTTTTGTAATTGAAAAAGGGCATATATCATGTTGCAAAAGAACGAAGACACTCTGGAGATGACACTGAAGTTTAGTTATTTCAAGGGTCCAACACATAGGAGCAAATCAATTGTTTCCCGACACGTAGAGGAAATATTTTACAAAATGTGGGCATCATGTTATCTTAATCACTTTCTATATCACTAAGATCAATAATAAGAACAGTCAATTGATTCAATGTACCTGTATGTAACCCATGAACATATGTCTATGGTTTATCATCCAAAAATGATAATTCTTATTGTAGAGACACCCATTACAATTTTCTTAAACAAAATGTTGTAGGCACATTTCATTGCTACTTATATTGACAGTTTTCAGATGCATCTTATACAAAATCATGCACACATGTAATTTGTCATCATTTGAAATCATTTGATGTGGTTATGATTGGCCCAAAGTTAAATCAGTTGGTTCTATAGGATTTTCTTAATGGTTTCTTGGTGGTGTTGAGAATAAAATTGCCTTGCCTTGAGGAAAGAAATGTTGTTGTTGGAACAGGGCAGATGGCTAATGCTAAACAGCCAGTCCTCCCTGAAACAACAGTTGTATACTGTGGAGATGGAAGTGGTCCATATTAAGATAAAAAAGTGCTAACAGATCCTATTGTTGGATACAGCTCAGGAGATATATGTAGAAGACATTTGAAGGCATTACAGTACATGTTTTCTGGAATACCATAAAGTTCATCATTAACAAATGGAGGTGAAATGATAGCACCAGGACATTGTACAGCAAGGGATCATAACAGGACGTGGAGAAAGCTTATCAAATAGGCTACCAACAGGCCAGCTGCAACATTTGTACCACATATACAGGTGTTTGTGGTAGAACGTATGGGGGTGTAGACCTGTCTGCTATCAACTTGAGTTTGGCACCCATTCAGAAAGCAATGTTGTCAAAATCACTAATGAAATGGAGGAGTTAGCATTACGTGTCAGCTACTGAAAATCTTTTTTTTCTCAAAACAAAAACATTCAATGTCACATAGCTAAAGTAGGTAGTAGGTTCTCTTCAAATGTACAACTACCAATTTTTGTAAAAACAAATTGTAAGGCTCCCCAAAAAATGTTTGTAAATAGAATTGTCAGGTAGACAGTCTAGAGCATGTTTTGGTCTGAATCTGTAATTTGCAGTATGATGCTTGTGATCGCACCTGGACAGGTAAATAAATCACAGAAACTGTCTGGTGATCCTTCAACACTAAAAATTGCAAACAAGTGCTAACATGGTAAAAACTGTAACATCCCTTTATTTTATTTTTTTACATTTTTCCTCCTTTCCCAATTTCCCCTCTAATCCTGCCATGTTGGCAGCTCCGCAACTCCTTGTACAGATCTGAGGGATGATGAGGGGCGCGCACATGCTGTAGTTCTTTCAACCACATATCACCCGAGCCGCCGATTCTTTTCGCACTGTTCACCCAACACAGACGCCTTTAGTAAGATCATCCAAATACGTCCGCAATTGAATTTAGAGGCGCCCAATCTGAACACAAGGAGTTGTTGGAGAGCGACATGGTAGGAGAGATAATCTGATTTACCTAACCCAAAACCCAGACAGGGCAATGCCAATTTTGCGCTGCCTCGTGCAGGAGGCCTGGGGAAAGTCAGAGAACCCATGGTCAGACTCGAACCCATGACCATTGTGATGTAGACTGTCCTGTAATGCAGTGACTTAGCCCGCTATGCCATGCATAGCATCCCTTTAAACTGAAAGACATTAGGGCTCGGTCAACCTCCCGTGGGCAGAGTCTATATTATATAGACATAAAATAATAGAAGTAAAATAATGATACGCATTGTTCCTTTACTTATACTAATCCATATCTCATATGGAAACAGAAAAGAAGCAACTGACCAAATTACGCTAGATTTATCTCTGTTGGCTTGTAAAAACATATTTCTCATCAACAATGACGTGTATATCTACGGACTCAGAAAAAATATATTTCTTTGAATTGAGTGCTGATGACGTTATGAAACTTGACTGACTGTTTTCTTAATAACACTACTACAGTAGGCAATAGATTGTGTTTTACCAATTTTTTTATAGAAAACACTAAATTCAAACCCCAGAATAGTAGCTGTGGTCTAAAAAGATTATACTCATGGCAACCTGTTTTACCGTGCAACACATTTCACCAAGTCCTAACAAGTTTCAATTAAAGTTTTTGACCCGATTTTTGACTTTTCACAACTAAAGTATCTCAGTTATACTCACTAATCCAAATGCGTATGACTATGTTTCGGCTACTATTTAAAAAAACATCAATAGTTTGTAATTTGTTATGATTAAAACACTTGAATTAATTTGTCTCCCTCATCAGGCAGCTCCCTCACTCACGTAGAGCAGGGTCAAGCTAGCATGAGAGCTACGGAAGATTATGGCTTTGTCCACACGATTGCTCTTGATAAGACTTTGTAAAATAACGTTTGTAAATGTAAATATGTTTATAATTTTTCTACTTCACGTTGAACAGTAGTAGTGCAACTGAACGTTGCATTCGCTTTCAAAAGCCTTCTCTCACTGTAGTTAATAAGGAGATGTAACACATTGACATTATTGGTAAAACATATTACATGTTCTTGACCTGCAATATAAATGATGCTCTTCTGAATATGTAGTAGCATTTATTTTTCTATATTTGAATTCAGGGATATTGGCTGATAAATCTAACTAAGGGCACAGCAGATTTTAACTTAATGAGTGACATTTGGCATAGATATTAAAAGTACTAGTATCAGTACTTGTATCGTCAAGTAAAATACTCTGTAATTGTATCGGTTTCAAAAAAGTGGTATCGGCACATCTGCTCTACTTCCTTGGACCACTTTTGATAGGTCCTGAGTGACTACTGCAGACTGCCAACACCCCATAAGAGCTGCAGTTTTGGAGATGCTCTGACCCAGTCGTATAGCCAACACAATTTTGCCCTTGTCAAATTTGCTCAAATCCTTATGCTTGCCCATTTTTCCTGCTCCTAACTCATCAACTTTGAGGACAAAATACTATCTTGCTGCCTAATATATCCCACCCACTGACAGGTGCCATGATAACGAGATTATCAGTTATTCGCTTCACCTGTCAGTGACCATAATGTTATGGCTGATCGGTGAATGTAGCCCTAAATACTGGATCCAGATATATCTTGCAAGGTGGCATAATATAGAAAAAACAGAGATGCACCAATACTAACATGTAATCATAATTTAAATTCAGGATTTGAGGCAGATGTGAAAGTTGCTAGACAGTGGTGGGGGCATGTTGTGAATACTTACGGCCAAATACTATTGAGAGGGAGAGTATTAGGAATGGACACATGGAGGGAGGGGGTGTATCGTGGTTTCGCATACACTGAAGTCCTATATGCCCATCCCTTATAGTCACTGAGAAAAGAGTCTCAATACCTCGGAAATACAGCACTAAGCCCTAGGCGTGTACCTGCGTCAATAAGGTGCGAATACTACCTGAGATTGCCTACAATTTGTTTCTATATCCATCAAAGATGCCATGGCCATTATATCGCTTGTCTTTAAATATTGTTTGCATTTAATTGACAGATGTGCAGGTGGATTTGCAATACAGGGTAATGATGGATCTCTAGCATAAAGCATTTTACCTCCATCAACGACAAAACGCATGATGGCACAACCCAGCGGCCCGTCATCCCAGCCCTCAATAATGCGCACAATTACCCATTTGATGGGACTTGAACTATGTTGATAACCCCGAACCATAACAAAGAAAAGTCAATACTGTTTCTATTACGCAGCACACATTCAAACAGTGCTGGCATTATGCTGTATTTGTTCCAGTGCGTACATATTTAGCCAACTCCACTGAACCCAATTGATGTTACTAACGGTGGTTATTCATACACCCGTATTTATCCTGTTATAACATCTAAGCACAGTTTAGTGGTCAGTGTAAATCACTGGCTAATTCATTTCCTAACTGTCCATGTAGCCTAATTTAATACAATGTTCCGCAATTTTCGTAAAACACGAGCTTACTCCGATTAGACTAAATAACTATCAAACAACCACTCTCCTAAATGTAAACATCGTTTTAGTTCACCCTAAAATAAATTGAAATCAGCTTTTACATTTATTTGCATAATGAGATTGGCAACAGCAGTTTAATTGAATAAAACACACACACCATTTGGTATAAAATGTAGCCGCTACCCTTGCATTTCGTTCTTAAGTATCTCCTAAATTATCCTATACCGGTTGGCGTATGCAATGATCCATCAATTACCGCAACACATTTTTTCGAACGTTTTCATGCATGCCAATATATTGTGCAACAACTTACAACCTCGTTAACTATTTTCCTCCCATCCTAAATTATTATCAAAGCACCTGCCGTATGCTTGTCTCACACGGGACAGAGCATGAATATCAATGAATAAAAACTTACCTGATATACAGATTATGAAATTGGCGTGAAGAATAACAAATATTTCCCAAATAATATCCATTATCTGTCTTCATGCCAAGTGCATTACGCTCTGGGATGGTACTTTTTCGTATAGTTTTTGTTGGAAACAAGAGATGCCTATTAGTTGCCGATGCCGACTCCCAGTCTGTAGACCGCTGTACACCTTCCACGAGGTATTTTCCACACCAGACTCATAGCAATGTCAATCTCAAAGACATGACGCTTCAGTTTCCGAAGAAACTACAATCTCAGAGAGTAGAATCCTGTAAGCAAAAGTCAGTTGGTATTCACACACTGTAGCTACTTGAGTTCCAACGTGCTCTGCCAAGACCATCCATATATGTTGGCAACTCCCCTCTCGCTTCGGTAGCACTTTAAAAAAAGGAGTTTCATTCATTCCGCGTAAACACAGCCCATGGTAAAGAAGAAGAAGAAGAATAAGCCTGTTTTCCTCATTATCCTGAAAAGATAAAGAGATAAAGTGAGTTTCGGTTACGCTGAATAACCTCTCAAATTAATTCATCTGATTTACTCCATGACTATGAGTAGAGAAAATACGTTGGTGTGTTTTAAATGGTAGGCTATTGACAGCGTGTTCGCATTCGCAATAAAGCAGTACAAGACAACAGGACTGGCGCTCATCTGCAAGGGGGCGTGCTTCGCTCATTCACACTGTTCATCGAGTTGCGTCGCCTATAGGCCTACTTGCCACGCGCAATATAGCGCATCTCTCTATACACACATTATTAATGATCAATACTTGTGGGAATAGCAATCCCACTCATTTGATACTATTAAAATATCGGATAACTTCCTAAAACTTCAGCCATCATCACTATGCAATCGGTTGCCCCATCATGCCCGCGTATTGATTATACGTCCCGTCAAACGATGACGCAGTCTTATTACCAGCTGAGATACATTTACAATATATTTAATAAACAGCACCAAGACTGAAGGCTATAGGCCTACTTACCGTATACGAAAAAATAAGGAAAAAAATTTGTCAACATGAAGCACCCGAATGATATTTTAAAGTCTCCAAAAACAGTCTTCCAGTCGCATTTAAAATGCAGTCAATAAAAGCGGCCTAATATTCAAATTGTTATATTTAATCCCGTTAGTTTTTTTTTAATAAACGGTCGTTTTTAAACTACTAGGATATACACAGGTGTAGACATTCCAGATGTGACATATGTAATGTTTCATGCGCGCATACTCGTGCACAGGTGGATGAGAGGCTGGTACCCACTTGTCGTGGTAAAGGGAGGAGCTGGATTTGAGAGAGGCAACTAAATCGGGCACCTAAATCCTGCACTCACTACAAACATTGGCATTATGATTGCAGATATGAAACCCGTGTAGTCTTCAGACTGCACAGTACAAGTTCTTACTCTATGAGTAACACTGTTTATGTATTTATTTAATGTTTTATATTGTCCAACTCATATTTTTTGTAATAGTGAGATACTTAGTTGTTGTACTGTATATGTTAAATGTTTATATATAAAATAAATAATGTATTTTAATATACTTTTTAAATTACTTTGTTCTTCCCAATTTTGTAATTTCAAATTCATGATTAAGGGTAAGCTTTATCGCAGCAACACCCAGTGGACTCGGGAAAGCAAATATATGTATCTTCAGATCCACATACTATACTATGTTTTTGTGGTTCTTCATAAGCTGTTCTCTCAGTCAGGACGTCTAGACTGGAATCTTTATGAACCACAATGGATGCAATTTTCTGCCTTCTACCTTGATTCAGCTCACACACAAGGTGCCAAAAGGAGTCACTAAATTACAAAGCAAGGCAACCACATTCAATTATTTACCATAATTGGCAAAATCATTTTAACCCCAGCTAACTGTGAAGCAAATTGTTTGCATTTCTGAGCTGTTTCCAATTGTTCAATGCTACCACCTCCTTCAAATCAAAACCAAACATGAATTACAATGTTACACACTTTGTTCTACTTCATCTGTAGCAGCATATTGCCCAACTGCTAGGCTGTTTGGGTAAAGCAGAGAAGTCCCACCATTCCCCATCGACTCCATGTTATGTTTCGGTTATCATTCAGACATTTGTTTAAATATCATCAACAATCATTAGTGTGTTATTAAAATTCCTGTGTTTGTGCTGTCATTTGTCAGTTATTATTGTTTATCCTGTGTTGGTGTTAGTGTTATTAATCTCTAGAGCAGGGGTTCCCAAACCTCTCCTCGGGCCTCCCCATACAGACCATGTTTTTGTTTTAACCCTGAAATGACACACCTGATTTAATCAAATGCTCAATGTGTAGTTGACTAATTGAATCAGGTGTGCTAGTTTATGGTTAAAACTAAAACTTGGCATGTCTGGGGAGGCCCTGGGAGAGGTTTGGGAATCCGTGCTCTAGAGATTAATTATCTATGAAGAATCTTTCCATAATAATTCAATGTTTAGAGTATTATCTTTATTACCAGGTGAGTGCCATATTGCACACCTTTGTTTTCTTGTTTCATAGTGTTCTTTTGTGCCAGCCCAAATTGCATGATTTCCATTTGGAGGAAACTATTTTGTAAAACCAAATTTAAGTGAAATATGAATGTATGAGAAGGGCAATGATGTTTGGAGGGAACTAAATTTGAACTAATAAGAATGACATGAAATATGAACATATAAAGCACAGTTTAAATTGTGTAAAAGTTTGCTACGGCAGATGTCGGGAGAGTTCAAATCCAGATGGACACTTTGTGTTTTTTGTTCTCAATTCCAGCACGATACAGACATGTTGTACATGTGTTTCTGTAGAAAGACAATTGTCTGTTTTTTTGTAATGGTACCTTAGTAACATCATGCCTAACCTTAACCATTAGTAACCTCATACCTAACCTTGACCCTAATCTTAAAGGTGAACATTTTAATATAATTTCAAATGCTATGCAATGTGTGTAATTTTCTCACATGAATCAATGTAACGAAACATGAAGGTGCAAGGTAATAGAAGGACTAATATGGCTACTAGTAAAACGTGCAGCAGAAACATAAAATAATCGAAATATGTTGGCATATTATGTTCCTGAGAACGTAATTCGGGCAGATATTCTGAGATGTATGGTTGTTTTGTGCAATGTTTTCACCTGTGTAATTATTAATAAAACCTCCCAGATAGGGAGGAAGCGGGAGGCAATTGTGTAAATCTATCTAAACCCTGCATTATAAGCAAGACACAATATGTTATAAAATTGCTATTTATTTAGAGCAGTGGTCGGATGAAACAATTGCATTTAATACTTCCTTGGGTACTGCTTGCAAATGCAAACTTCCTTAGTTTTACCCAAACAATCTGCTGATTACAGATACTGTCCAATCTAACTTTAACAATAAAACTGTATGCAAATACTTTCTTCAGATATCCCACAAAACATAACAAGGTGACTGATATCACAACTTTACACTCCCTGTCAAAAGTTTTAGAATACAATTTTTCTCGATTTTCTTGTTTTTGATCAAAATTCACCAATGTGGCTTTACATTTATTTAAAGTAATATCCAAGACATTACCAATGTTGCAAATGTTGCAAACTGATTTTTTATTATTCACATACAATGGCAAATCCAAATTGTCAGCAGTCATTAATTCAGTGTCCTAATGAAGAAACTGTTATACCATTCATAAATAAATAGGTTTTGACTGCAATTCACCTTGGTAAATGAAGGTAAAAAAACAGTACGTTCCTGGTCGTTATAACTTCTGACCAGTAGTGTAGACTTTTAGTGTAAGTAATATCAGCATTTTGTCTGCTTGCCTATGAGTTCCCTACAACATTGCAATTGTCACCATGTGTCTCAAATCAGATCTGATTGTATATCTCTTTCCATTTGTTAGTCTCTTTGAAACATCAAGAAACAAAAGTAAGGTGGGAGGACTGAGATGGTGGTGGTCAATCGATACACTACACAGTGTTTTTATAAGTGGCCCTTTTCATATCAGAGAGGAATATCCGAGAAGACTGCTGCCCATTTTGACCAATATGCTTTTACCAGATACATTTCAACCAGTATCCCTTTCCGCTCACAAAGTCCTGGATGAAGTCAGTGGTTTAAGTAGATCTTTGAAAGATATTCAAGTCAAGTAGCACAACACTGCATTGACTTGGACTAGACTGGTGAAAGGAATGTGTATTTTCAGTATGATATATTGTAATTGATACATGTCTATATCCTGGCAAGACAAAGTATGTGATTCCTCTGGTATTACATGGATTTCTACATAATGGATAGTAAAATTCAATTTGATCTTTAACTAATTCAAAACAAATAACATAAAAATCCTTGTATTTTTCTTGTCTATACTGAGTACATCCTTTGATAGGATAGGTATGTGAATATGTGAATCCCTAGGCTAACGACCCTAAAGCTAATTGAAGTCAGCAGTCAGATAACCTGGAGTCCAATCAATGAAACGAGATTGGAGCTGTTCGTTACAGCTGCTATGCCCCAGAAAAACACACATTTTAAATTTGTTATTCACAAAAAACATGCCTCAAACAAAATATTTATCCAAAGACATGAAGGAAAACTACCGACCCTAAACACCTCAAAAGTGTTGTGCCTGTCATATCTCCTTGTCCTTGTCCCACTGCTGACGTTGGTCGGCATCCCTGGCCTTCTGACATCACTGTCCATGATGCAGCTCATCACTGATTACAAAGCTCATCAAGGGGACACAACACACCTGTTGCTTCTGATTGCTTATCAGGAGATGCATAAATATGTGTTAGGACATATATTGCGAGATATTGATTCATTGGAAGACTGTGATGTGCAAACCACTGCATAAGAGACTATACTATTTGTGCCACCTGTCACAGTGATTATACTGACTGGGTTCTGAGTTTTCCCTCTTGTTCTGTGTTACTTTGGATTACTGCCACCCCTTACTTTTCATAGAACAATGTTGTTTGTTTATGGTATCTATTAAAACTTCCAAAACCACAACTTGCATTTGACTCCTGCCTCATCTGTCATCAAAGTGCCGGTTATGTTTCCAAGATGATAGACACTAAAAACACCTCAATGTGAAAAAACACCAAATGCATCCAAATTTGACTTAAAAATGGCACTGGATCTTTATTTGTCCCCCCCTTGAATCGAGTTAATTGGAGAATAAAAGTTTCGTATTGTGTTCGAGAATACTTCTGGATTGCAGTCTGCAGTTAAAACTGCACTATGTAACTTTTTTTGAAAGAAAAAAAAACACCAATATAATGTTTTAGGACTAGTATATGTTATGAACCAGCATATTGGATCCAGGGATGGAAAACTAAAAAAATTATACAAAATTTATTTTGACAATATTAGAATAACAAAATCAATATTTCACAATATCTAACTAGAAACAAATGCATATTATGGGCAAAATAATAACGTATATTTTCAGAAATTGGTTTTATTTCCTTGTATTATTCCTTTGTTCAGTAAAATCATATGTATACAATTTTTTTTTAAACACTATATATATAAAATTTCAAAGTTACACAGTGCAGCTTTAAATATGTACTGTAGCTAAGTTTTAGTTTGTTATTTTATTTGATATAGCACCTTTTACAGACAAAGTCACTAAGTGTTTCACATGATAAACATTTAACAACAATATAGTGAGATTTAAAATACAAAATCTAAAACCCAAATTTACAAACATGTTTCAAAAGCACATTTAAACAAATGTGTCTTCAGTTGTTTTTTAAAAACTTCAACAGAATCTGCAGAATGTAAAACAGTACGAAGGGCTTTCCACAGAGTTAGGGCCACCGCTTTAAAAGAGCGGTCTCCTTTACTTCTGAGACGAGTGCATGGGACCACCAGTAATCCCTGGTCAGAAGACCTAATTGACCGTGTAGTAATGTATAGGTGTTACAGGTCGGAGATATAAGCTGGTGCCCAGGACCAGAACTTTAAATTTTATCCTGTACTTGATTGGAAGCCAATGTAAGGAGTATAAAATTGGGGTGATATGTGACATCCTGCTGGACCTGGTCAACAGACTTGCAGCAGAGTTCTGGACCAGTTGTAAACTGGTTGTAAACTGAATTTATTTACCAATAAATTCATTAAAAATCTTACAATGTCATTTTCTGAATTTTTTTCTCATTTTGTCTGTCATAGTTGAAGTGTACCTAAGATGAAAATTACAGGCCTCTCTCGTCTTTTTAAGTGGAAGAACATGCACAATTGGTGGTTGACTAAATACTTTTTTGCCCCACTGTAGCCATTTTCCCTCTTAAGTTGTGCAACCTGCAAAGCATCTTGTTTTGTGGTGCTCTTCACTTCTACAGGTCCAAACGGCGGTGACTCTGAAGGATCATAGACCCTACCAACTGGACTTGTAGAAGTCTGGAGATGTGGTGCTTCTGGGGGAATGGCAAATCCAAAAGACAGCACGTAACTCACATTATTTCAGCAAAATTGGTCAAGGCTTCTCGGGCAAGACCTCGTATCATTGCAGCAGTTTGGTTTCTGGAGCCTCTTGTCATTTGGCCTGCAAGAGCTTTTGCAGCAGGCTCTGGATCCACATTTCCCTTCCAGGAAGAGCAGGCCTCTCGAAAGCGACTGGCACTTAACCGTGGTTGACGTAACCGTACCCACGCAGGACATTTGGACTGCGGTTCCCTTCTCAGATTTCACTGGCCATTTGGGGTGTCACTTGCAATGACTGTAGGTGCAGTTGCTGGTGCAATATTGGAACAAAGTAACCGGAACATAAAGGACAAAAACACATAAAACAGGGTGTTAGGTTCCATGATACAGCTCACCTCTTAATGGCACTCCTCTCTGCCTTATAGGTAGCTCTATCAGGGGTGATTGTTGACAGCTAGGTAACCCGGGTGTGTCTCAGACTACTGATCCCTGTTCTCAATGATTGTAGTTCAGCACTTCTTTCTCGTGTCGCTGTCCGCTGTCTCCAGTGCTGAATTCCTCTGGGCCCTGGTGACTTCCTCAGTGGAGTTGTCCAGGGTCCTGAGGCTCTGCTTCTATGTGGTGTTCTTGAAAGGGGTTGAGGTGCCAAGTCCTGCCTGCCCTCGTCACACTGTGTAGTGGGCAGGTTTGCCAGACAAAGTGAACTAGTTGAAATGGCGCGGATAGGCTATTGCCTAAACTCAGTAGTAGTGACTGCTCTTGATATAATCTTGCGTGTGAAAAAGGAGTCAGTCCGACGTGGTATTTCTATCTATCAGATATTGAATTGATGGTATGATGGGGGGATCCATGTGGAACAGGGGCAAATTTGGATGGAGTCAGCGCTCTCAGCTCTGAGCAATCTCAGACAAGCCATCTAACACAAGGGCAATGAGAAGCTGGGGTTGCACCTCACGCAGCTTGGCTCCAGCAGCCATCAAGAAAGGGCCAGGAAATGGTCCTAAAGAAAAAAAAGATACAGTTAGTCAACCATTTATTTCAACATTTTTATTTCATAGCAAAAGTAAAATGGACATAAGTTGTCACCTGACCTGAGTATGCCTGGTACAATGTGGATCTAAGATCACTCTGGCCTACTGTTGTTGGCTTTCGCACCACCACATCACTCACAGGTTCTGGATAGATTCCATAAAATTCAGAATTAAATATGATCGCCGTGTGTGTGTGTATCTGTGTGTGTAGCCTGACTCTACCCACCTAGGTACTTTCACCTAATTTTCATTTTCCTTCAGTACTTGCACAAATCAAATGAAAGGGTCTAATTAGGACCAAGCAGGTGTGTGTGTGTGTGTGTGTGTGTGTGTGTGTGTGTGTGTGTGTGTGTGTGTGTGTGGAGCAGTATTTGAATCATCCATCCTTAAGTCATGTGAAAAAGAGTAGGCTAAATAAACCACCTTATCTTACACCCACCTGTGTTCTCGGTCTATGCCATCGCTGTAAATCACTTGTGCAGGCCAGAGGTGGAGGAACCGTCTTCTCGACAAGCTGCAGCGCACCGACCCCCATGTTACTCTATATTTTATGAATACCTTATACTGCAGATACCTGGTGTCCTGTACATTCTACGCTCATTGAGTGAAATAATCATTAAAACAATTTGTTACATCAAGACATTTTATGATGAATTACCCATCTGCTTCAATAAAATACAAGTTGAATTTGGCTTTCTGTCAATTAATTCTTTGGCTTTCTGTCAATAAATTTTAAGTACAACTAAGCATTTTCATCATGCTTTATACAATTCATGATATTTTCTTCTTTGTGTTATGTGTGGTCACATAGTTCTTCAGTCCACAGTGATTTTGATTTAACGGCAAACGTGCCACGTTCTTGTGCATGCTTATCAACAACTGAGAATAACAATTTTAAAAGTCCTTGAATGGAGGAGTCATGCACCAAGACAAGCATATCAGACCAACAACACTCTGGATATAATCTCTAATCCGTATACTACCTTTGCCCTGAGTTTTCTGCTTTCACTTATCTACATACAGCTACTATATTGTGTAAAACAATTGGCCTTGACTTGGCTACTTTCACCTTTTTTTCAATACAATTACTATAATTTGTAAAAAAAAAAAATTTAGAAGACAGTTTTACAGAATTAGGTAAATATCATTAATATATTTAAATACGCATCATTCCTGGAATGTTAGTAAACACAAAATTTCATCCAGCAGGAACATTCCAAGAAGGAGGGCCATAGTAGGCAAACAGTTTGACCTATTTCCAAATGAGCACAGGGTGAATCACCAGCCGGGTGACATGTGCTTGGAGGAAGCATGCGAGCGCCCTTCTCCATCCCACACCTGCTGAGGATTTGCAAACAAGGCGGGTCTGAAGGAACTGGACCAATTGAAGCAGACAAAAACAGATGCTCATGTTCTCAAACCTTAAGTGCTTAGTGCTGTTAACATTGCATTTGGACAATGTACAAAATCATGTAATGGCAGAAAAGAAGGGGAATAATACATTTTCAAGATATATTATTTTATGAAAATATAGACTCACATTTTGATAAGTGTTTTTGGTTGATTGCCTTGGGTCATTAATGAATTGCATTATATTCAAAATGCTGGAAAAACATAATTTGCCTATTTAAGCAAAATTGAAATTCAATTCATCACAATCACCATATAATTTAATGCAATTTATCACAATATGTTTGTTAAATTGTTTGATAACCCTAATTAATATCTGATAACGCATTTGTCTGACTCACTGCTTGTGGTGGTAATAAATCAAAACTGTAAACCAGTTACTTCGAAACGCCTTTCTTATCTGACACATTATACCGCTTTACTTGACATTCCGAGTACATCCATTTGATTGTTAAAGAGGCTATTAGACCGGTGTGTGGATATCCAGTGTGTGTGAGAGAAGCAGCCGTGTAGCTAAACACGCCAATGGTCATTGTGGTGAGCGAGCAGGAACACAGGTAATGTCAGTTCTTTAATCAGAGTTTAGTAGCTGTTTACCAGTGGTGGTCATTGTGGTGAGCGAGCAGGGACACAGCTAATGTCAGTTCTTTAATCAGAGTTTAGTAGCTGTGTACCAGTGGTGGTCATTGTGGTGAGCGAGCAGGAACACAGGTAATGTCAGTTCTTTAATCAGAGTTTAGTAGCTGTGTACCAGTGGTGGTCATTGTGGTGAGCCAGCAGGGACACAGGTAATGTCAGTTCTTTAATCAGAGTTCAGTAGCTGTTTACCAATGGTGGTCATTGGATGGTCCCTCACATATGTGCGTGCGTCTGCTCACACAGCCAACCAGACCATCACAGATGAATGAAAACAAGTCAACTCAAATCGTTTATACCAGGCAAGATGTGTCCATGGTGAGAGCTAAGCGGCGATGTGCTACACCAGCCGACAAAAATGAGTATGATGCTTGTAAGGGTGTCAAACATAATTTATGTTCTTGTAATTTACAACAGTCTAATGCATTACAGCTAAAAACAACTTTTAAAACACCCACAAGGAAGCACTTTAAACCTGTCTGTTTCCATTTGCCTGGTTGGCTGGTGGTAACACTGCTCTGCTTAGCTCTGTTATCTGACAATGGAGAGGTATGGAAATCACTACGCCACCTTCAAATTCTACAAATCGCATCTGAGTTAAAAATTTATTGAAAGAAAATATTATATTAAAATGTGTAGTGTTAAACTCACACAAGTATATGAATTATTTCAGTACTACCAGAATCCTTTCAATGCAACTGTTCTTATTCCATCCATGTGAATATAAAATGAACACTTTCTTTTGAAAAGTCTCGAACTGCCATGACAGCCAGGGAGTGATAGGCTGTCATGGTGTGGGACTGATTGTATGATTTATGTACTTATTGCTACAGTATATCTATGTGTGTGTGGTTTGGTTAGTTTATGTGTTATGGATTAGCGCGCCAACCTCTGGACACTGGGAGTGTGGTAGGCACTTGGTTACTCATTACGCATGAAGGTTGTTCCGGGTAAATACCCACACTGGTGCGTGATGAGTAATCAAGATGCCTATTTAATCCCGGTGTTCCGGAAATGGTTGGCGCAGGTTTTCTGTTGGGAAGACACAAACAGTGTTTTATACTAAACGGTCAATGTGGGAAGATGACGGTCTTGAGTTGTATGGGAAGAAGCTGGAGAGGGTGAGTGTTTTTCAGTTTTTGGGAATGTGGTTTGACAGTCATCTGATGTGGAGGGCCCATATTGACCAAGTGATTATTAAAGGATGGAAGAAACTGAATGTTTTAAGGTGCTTTGCGGGATTGGCATGGGGAGCTGATAGGGTAGCTTTATAGACTGCGTATATAGCTTTGTTGAGATCAACATTTTATTATGGTAGTATATGGTTCAGTAGCTCAGTCTTATCTGAAAAAGCTTGATTTACTCCAAGCGCAAGCCCTCAGAATCAATTGTGGTGCGGTAAAAAAAAATCTCCTGTTGCGGGATTGCAGGTGGAAGTGGGGGAAATGTCTTTAGAGATCAGGAGTCATCTGATCTGTGACATATTACGTAACTCTTCAGGGCCATGCTGTTTCACATTCAACAAAGAAAGTCCTTGAGATGTGCTGGGAACATGAAATAGATAATTTTGGGTGGAGTTCTGCAGTATTGGCAAGGGAGATGGGTTTGCTTGGGAGATGCTATAGCCCGGCAGAAATTACTCCAGTTATTCCGTCCTGGTTGTTACATTCACCTGTTATTGATTTGGGGCTGAGTGAGTGAGAACGGTCTATGATTGACAGAGGGGATCCAATATGTTTAGATGGTCAGCATTTCAATACACACTATGGTGCGCCTGTGAAGGTTTTTACAGATGGTTCTAAGGCCCCGGGTACAGGGAGGACTGGGGCAGCCTTTTGTGTGTCAAAATTTAAGGTAGCGGTAATCAAAAGGACTACTGATAATTTGTCAGTCTATACTGTGGAGTTGTTGGCTATTCTGTTAGCTCTGGAGTGGGTGGAGGAGGTGAGGCCAGACAGGTTGGTTATTTGCTCTGATTCGTCAGATGCACTGGTTAGTTTGCAGTCATTTGTGTCTCATTGTAGACAAGATATTTTATTTGAGTATTTACAGTGCCATTATAGGTTGCAACAGATGGGGGTAATTGTAAGGTTCCTCTCTTGGTGCCAGCTCACGTAGGTGTGGAAGGAATGAAGAGGTGGATAAAATGGCCAAATTGGCTTTGATTCATGATCAGGTTGACCTGGATATTCCGCTGGGTAAAGCGGAGGCTAAGGTGATAATTAAGTTACTGGTCTTAAAGAGGTGGTAAGAGTTGTGGAATGGGGATGTTAAAGGACGACACTTGGTATACAGGGGATTGTGGGGACGGGGAGGCTTTTAAGTCAGCAAAGACAGGAAGAAACTATAATATCTAGGATGAGGTTGGAACATACGCTGCTTCATATTACGTTCAAACTAATTAGTAAACATGGTACAGGTAAGTGTGATTACTGCATGGGGGATTCAGAAACAATGAAACATGTATTACTTCAGTGCCAGGTGTATGGGAGGGAACGGGACCATATGTTAATAGAAATTAGGAGGTATGGAATGGTAGGGTTAGGTGTAAATCTATTGTTGAGTGTAAATTCGGGTCATGTGGAGTTTACGTGTGTGTTTAGGTTTTTAAGGAATATTGGTTTGTATGCTAGAATGTAAGCCTTTTTAGTTTCTGATCCACACTCCAGTCCAGTTGGTGGCGGTAATGCACCGGAATAGTAGGTTGCCAACCGCCAAGTAAACCCTAATGAAGGAGAAGAAGAAGAACGGTTGGCAAGTGTTGTTGTGGATTTGTCCCTGTTTTATGTTGGATATACTTACTGAGTTTCTGTAATGGATGTGAGGGAATATAGTCTGCTAGTTTGTGTCTTCACCACTAAGTTGTCGTAAGTATTGTATAGCATGAGCAAGCATACGCTCTTTATGCCTAGCACCCATGTCCAATGCCGCGTTAGAGCATCGTAGCTGAGTATATACTGAAGTGCAGTCCAATCAGTTGTGTCCAGCAAGTGTACCATTATGCCCACAAAAAATCTGACTTTCCTTCCTGCATTTGTCTCCATCTATCCAACACCTTTGTTGTGGCATGAACCAAGGACCTTGCAGTTAAAAGACATTTGCTTTACCACTGCACCACAAAAAAGAATTGTTAAATACACCAAACTGCAGGCAATTTGTCCTAATGTAACCAATTACTAGCCGAGCAGAATTGTAGAGTGTTGCCACTCCTTTTTAGCTTATAACACCACCCATCCCAACAGCCCAAATTCTAACAAGTGACACAGCTGCAGTGCTTTAATTTTGGGTAAGTACAATTTTTAATTATTTTAAACTGCGGTTAAGCTGTGTTTAAAAACTGTTTGTTGTCTACAGTACAACCCAAGTAAAAAAAAAAGTATATTTAAATTATACTCCAGTATTATACTTCTAGTATACTTATGGTTAACCATAAGTATGTATTCAATGTATTTAAGTATATTTGAAGTATACTTTCAAAATATACATACCAAAATAATATATTAGAATTATATTTAGGATAAATACAATACATTTCAAGTACATTTAAATATACTTTTTTTACTTGGGAACAATGGTGAATTCAGTAAATTTTAAACAAAATTCTGGAGAAGACTAGCAGGCTAGAAATATACTTGGGGCCACTGGTTGTACAGACAAACATGGGTCAAATTGTATTTAGTTTACTCTATCTAAAACCTCTTACACGTCACAAGCATTAGTTTTGTCCAAAATATACATATGCATATATAATTAGCTCTTTTTACATCTCTTTCCTAAGATTTGCACTCTTGTTAAAATAATCAGGTTGGCTCGTGACATGCTTGTCAATGCATTTCCTCAGCAGGGACAGGGAAGATGGCTAAAATTGATGGGAAGATGGATGGAGCCAAATACAGGACCAGTCTGGAAAAAAACCTGATGGAGTCTGCAAACGATCTGAGACTGGGATAGAGATTTGTCTTCCAACAAGACAATTATCCAAAACATAAAGCAAAATCTACAATGGAATGGTTCACAAATAAACATATCCAGGTGTTAGAATGGCCAAGTCAAAGTCCAGACCTGAATCCAACCGAGAATCTGTGGAAAGAACTGAAAACTGCTGTTCACAAACACTCTCCATCCAACCTCACTGAGCTCGAGCTGTTTTGCAAGAAGGAATGGGCAAAAATGTCAGTCTCTCGATGTACAAAAATGATAGAGACATACCCCAAGTGACTTACAGCTGTAATCGCAGCAAAAGGTGGCACTTCAAATGTGTTTTTTATTTGTTAGAAATTTTTTGAAATATCCAATAAATTTCGTTCCACTTCATGATTGTGTCCCACTTGTTGTTGATTCTTCACAAAAAATTACAGTTTCATTTCTTTATGTTTGTAGCCTGAAATGTGGCAAAAGGTCAAAAAGTTCAAGGGGGCCGAATACTTTCGCAAGGCACTGTATGTATGTTTGTATAGCATTATATAAAATCAGCAACAACAAAAAAAATATCCTTTTTCCAGTACACTGTATTTTAAGGATAATTAGTAAAAAGCCAAATAACTTTACAGATCTTCATTCTAAAGGGTTTAGATCCTGCACAGGATCGATACATCCAAACACCACGCCTGTAGAACAACTGTACGAGTTACACCAGGAACATACAATCCCTCCATCAGTGCTCAGACTGTCCACATAGACTGAGGGCCTGTAGGCCTGTTGTAAGGCAGGTCCAAACAGGACTAGCAAAAGCGGTCTTCAGTGATGAGTCACAGATTTGTTTAACCAGGAGTGATGGTCGAACTCTTGTTATCATCGACGGAATGAGTGTTACACCGAGGCCTGTACTCTGGAGCGGGATTGATTTTGGACATGGATGTCATGGTCTGGTGCGTTGTGTCAAAGCATCATCGGACTGAGCTTGTTAGCATTGAGATTGCACGTCTACTTAATGACGTGCTTTACAGAGACATCTTTTTGCTGAACCACTGACAAGAACCAATTTGAATCAAGAACCAATATGAGATCTCATTAGTACCCTTTATGTTGTGTTTTGAACTAATATTAGAATCATAAAATAATGGTCTTCCTAGAAACAATAAAGGATCTGAGTAGAACCCTTTATAATAGATTCTGCTGGGAACCAATACAAGATCTCATAAATATAATTAAACCTAAAGTTAAGATCTGCCTTTAACCAATATTGGATCTCACAAGAACAATTTTATATTTGTTATTCTGAGAACAATAGCAGGATCTGAAAAGAACAATTAAAAAAAGTTTCACAAAGAACCGTTAGAGAAAAGCTAGGACCCTCCACTCATCAAACTATTTTGACAGGTGATCACGCCCCTTTCACCTCCCCCACTGGCTTCCTATTGGCTGAGCCAGCATAAGCCCTGTCCCCTTCTATTTTTGATAGGTGGTAACCATGGCAATGTGGTTATATGACTGGTGGGAGTTCGCCCTTTGGGATGCCCCCAAGGGTTTGACAGCGTTGTTGGCTCCAGAGGTGAGTGTCGCTTCCTAAACCTAACCCCTGGCCTGTGTATGTGCGAAGGGAGGCAGATGTCATATTGCTATAATCCCACAGGCTGTATCTCTCACAGGCACCGTATATGAACCCTTAATAAAACACATCCTGTCCCCAATTTAAATACCTCTCAATTTAATTTCCTCTTTCATCTACCATAGGTTCCAGAGGTGTTTGTGTACTCCTTCCTTCTATCCCAGGTGCGAGGGAAAACAATTTGTTATTAACTTCCCACAGTAAAAATTATTTAATGTACCATGAGAGCAAGAAACCATCCTTTTCCCCCCATACTGTTGCTCTCTAGGTGTGGGTGTTAGGCACCCCACAAGCTACTCTAGCAGCAGCTCTTAATGGCTGTCATAAAAAGGTTTACGGCACACCTAGGTACACTTTACCCCAATTTGTTGTTTCCCCTTAGTTTGCTGGGCCAGACTTGGATCAATGTGTGTGGGTGTCAGGAATCCTCAAGCTGTTAAGATTAACTTAGATCCAAGAGTTGTCTGGTCCATTTTGGATCAATGTTTGTGTGTGTGTGTGTGTGTCTGTCTGTCTATGATCATTCAACCTGTATCGTGTAACCTTGTTTAACAACTCTTAATAAAATGCATCCTCTACCCACTTTAAGCAGGTGTCTTCGATATCTTCTGAAGGTGCTTCCATCAGGCCTTTGAATCACATATAATCGTGGTTTTTCATGACTCCTCAACACAATTGCTGGTTGTTTTCGACTTTTACTCTCATAATCTCTCCATCTGCTATAGGGTGTAACTGTTTTGCTCCACAGTCAAAGTAACCTTTCTGTTTTAGCTGTCTGTCCTTGATGTCATTATGTCCATTTCTGTACAGTTGTGGTCTCAACAGCTGTGTTGATGTAGGCAATTTTGTTTTCAGTCTTTGACCCATAAACATCTGTGCAAGAGATAGTTTCACACCATCCTTTGGAGCATTGCTGTACTCCAATATAGCAGTATAAGGATCTCTTTGACTCTCATATGCTTTCTTTAACAGGTTCTTGACTGTCTTGTTTGCTCTTTCACTTTGTCCATTTGCCTGTGGAAATCTAGGATTCATGGTGGTATATCCAGACTTTCAGCTTTCTGCAAATGATTTGGATTCTGCACTTGAGAATTGTGGATCATTATCCAACACCACTTCATCCGGGATCCCATGTCTCGTAAAGATGGATTTAAGAGCTGTCACCACATGTGTGCTTGTTGTCTGTGTGAGTTTAGAAATCTCCAGAAACTTTGAAAAGTAATCTACAAGCATTAAATATTCACCTCAGTCGAATTGGAACAAGTCTACTCCTACTTTCGCTCTGTTTGGAATTTCATGGCAGATGAGTGGCTCTTTTGTGTTATTCCATCTGAAAGTATTAGAGATAGCACACTTCAACACGACATCCTCAATTTGCTTTGCCATGCTTGGCCAAAACATCACATTTCTTGTCGTCTCTGCATTTGACAATACCCAGATGGGATTCATTAACACTTTTTAGCATTTCTGCTCCTAAGCTTTTTGGAACTACTATTCTCCAGTTCTTGAAGCATAACCCACAGATACATTCTTCTCTGTAAGTCCAGTACTTTCTTAGGTCTGCTGGAACTTGTCTTATGTCTGTAGGCCATCCTGACTGAACTACTTCCATGACATTTTGCAACTATTCATCTTCTGCTGTTGCTGTTCTGAATGTATTCTGCTTTTCCGTTGAAATAAACTGGCAAAGTATGAACTTGTAACTCATCTTCCAGGAGTGGTTCAGTTTGTTCTTTTAGGTAGGCTCGATTCAGAGTGTCTGGTATGTACAACTCCTTTCCAGGCTTGTAACACGTAAATCATATAGCTACAATCTCATCAGCATTCTATGCAGTCTCTGATGACCTTTTTGAGAGACCTTTTGAACACCGTCTCCAAGGGCTTATGATCCGTCTCCACTTGTACTGTCTCACCATAGATATACTCATGGAACTTCTCACAGCCATTTGGGCATATCTTTTCTGACACGCAGTAAGAATCCTTGAGCCAATTGACACCGGATTTCCTTCTTGCAGCAGCACTGCTCTCGGACCTTCAGCGCTTGTTTCGACTGACAGCATTATCTCTTTGTTAACATCAAAGTACTTTAACAATGGGGCATTGCTAACAAGTGACTTTAGTCTTTCAAAGCTCTTCTGTTGTTCTCACTTTCAATGCCATGCTACATATCCCTCTAGCAGTTTCCTCAACGGAGCATTGAGGTCCGACATGTTTGGAACGAACTTGGACAGATACTGAACCAGGCCTAAGAATCTCATTAGTGGAGCTTTGTCCTCTGGCTCTGGTATGTTCTGTATTGCTCTGACTTTCTCTTTGTCTGGCTTCAACCCTTCTGCAATCAGAATGTGTCCAACATAGCTGACTTCAATCATCCGGATCTTGCACTTTTTTTTATCAACTTTTGATTGATGTTTCTGATTCTGTCTAAAATGTGTATTATGCATTTTTTAAACACTTCTGGAGTTGACACTTGCCAAATGAAAGTTGCATAAAACGGCATCTTCCGAAAGGAATGTTGAATGTACATAGTTTGGAGCTCGCATCATCCAGGTGTACTTGCCAGAATCCATGATTGGAATCAAGCCCTGAGAAGACATTTAGCATCTCAGCTACCATTTCTTCAATTGTACGCAATGGGTAGTGTTCTCACTCGATGGCTTTGTTAAGATTTTGTGGATTGATACAGATCCTAAGTGTCTTTGGCTTCACTATTGTAACCATACTATTAAACACAATCAGTGGGCTCGGTTTGCTTTGCTATGACTTCAAGATCTTCCATTCATTTCAGTTCCATTTTAACCCTGTCCTTTAACGCTATGGGTACTTTTTGTGGTGCGTGAATGACTAAAGCAACATCTAGATTGAGTTTTAGGTGATGCAGTCCTGGTACATACCCTAAACCAGTAAACACATCCTGATATTCACTCAGAATGTCAGTTTGGCATTTGTTCTCTACACTCGGTTAATCAGTCCAAGTTTTGAGCATGCTTCTCTTCCCAGAATTGCTGGTGATTCTTCATCTACAACTTGGAATTCTAGATCAAACTCAGTGTCTTTGCAGCCACATTTATGCCTTTGTGGTTGCCTTTACCCTTTGTCTCCATTGTGTGGCCAGAATATATAATTAACGTGCTGTTTGACTTCTTTTATAATTGTTGTCTTGTTAGAGGTTCTCAATATCTTTAAATGACAACACATTGCTGTTTGCTTCTGTATCTAGCTTAAAGGTAAGTATGCATTTGTTTATTCTGAATTCTTGAGTCCATTTCTTGTTTTCACTTTCCATGGTAGAGATTGTATTCATATGTGTCAGCCATTTACTAGCTGTTTGCTGACTTTGTTCAATTTCGATGGTACCTTTAAACAATTTAGCATCTTCTTGTTGTTCTATCTCATTGACTTTTTTCTCAAATCTTCTATGTTTGCCTTTTTGTTGTGTTGTTTTACACATGTGGCTGAAGTGTTTTTTCCGCGAGCACTCATTACAAATTTTTCCATAAGCCGGACACCTCCTTGGCTTATGTACATAACGACATCGTGTGTACTCTTTCTCTTTCCCTGTCTGCTTGAAATTAGCCTGTCTGACAGTTGACTCTGTCTTCTTGATTTTGTTCATTGCCACTTCCGATTCTTCATGCAGCACTTTCATATGGCTTTGTGTTATTTCGTTGGCACAACAGATATCCACAGCCTTTGCTAAGTTCAAATCCATCGCCCTTAGAAGCCTAGCTCTCACGTTGTTATTGTTAGCACCACAGACAATGTGATCTTTAATTAAGTCATCATTTAATCTTCCAAATTCACAGTCTTTCACCTTATTTTTCAAGTCAGTCACGTATCAATGGTTTTGTTTGGTCCCTGTGCTCTCGTGAAAAACTTATGCCTCAGATACGCAATATTCTTTCTTGGCTCACAGTAATTGGCTTCTCTTTGAGCATATCAAAATTATCCACATCCTCATCAAAGCCCATGGTATTAAATATCTTTATGGTACCATCTCCAGACACGTGAGGAAATGTCACACATTTTTCCATGTCACTCTTTTCTGCAATGCCAGTAGCAATAAGATTTGGGTCAAACTTTTGAATCCACGTTCGCCAGTTTTCTGCAGATTTCCATTGAAATCCAAACTGTCAGGTGGCTTCAACTGCTCCATAGTTTTCTTCTGACACAATGTGATGTTATTGGTGTCACGTATGTTGGGTGTAGAGTGGAGAGAGAGAGACCAGGCAGGCGATAGACGGTTGTTGAATTTAATGTTCAATAAGTGATTGCAGGGAGCTTTCCAAACAGCTTAGTTGCTGGTGAACAAACGTAGCTGGAGTACATCGACAATATATATATTCTTATGCTTTATCGAGCAACAAGGACAGATGCAGCAACAAGGACGTACGCATTACTCAACTTTAACAGGAGGTACAACAAATACATCTATACACTATGCTCTGTAGCGGCATAGAACGCTTAACCAATATCTATTTAGAACGTACACTTCACAAACCTACGCCACACTCTTGTCACAACTACTTTGTTGGTTGGTTAGGAGCTCCCGTACATCCCTCACTCCATAGTGACATTATAATAATGAATCGCACCACTCTCTGCTCCGCCGAGCACTAAATAGGGTTGAAAGGAGACCGGCTGAGAGCAATCACTAATTAGACCGGTCTCTCAATCAACCCGATCAGGCAACAGCAGAGCAGGGAGTGGCGCACACAACCAGTGTAGTTACACACACACAGACGTTATACACATTACAAGCAATATAAATTAACTAACACAATCAACACTACATAAGTGCTGCCATATATATATACACACAACAAAAGACATCTACAAGTAAAGGAAAGCCGAACATATTGAGTCCACTCTCAGTTCAATGGAACAGGAGTTTCACTCTGGGACTCCTGTTACAATTGGATGCAACGTTGAATCTTTCACAGAGACACTAGTTTCATGAAACTTTTTTTGAAAAAATAACTGTCAAAAGACCTGCATAATAAGGTACTGGAACTGCATACATTTTTTTATTTTTTTTTATTTATTTGTTTTTTTTGGGGGGGAAAGGTCAGCTTCAGTATTTGACAACATGGTTGTCATTGTTCTAAATTGTGCATCATTTCCAATCCCACTTTTTTTAAATATTTTTTTATTTATTATTATTGCCCCTACACTCCACACCCATCCCAACCCTTACCTACCGTGACCAAATGTTGAGACCAATTACCTATGCCATTTTAATATTATCTCTAGCTTATACAATTTGTGTTATTTACAATATTTACAAATCTTGTGCGTTTTACATATTCCAGTTTCATTTGCTCCACACCTCATCCACAC
>JACXGM010007625.1:14067-30395 GCA_016801145.1 Umbra pygmaea | reverse complement strand
AGGTCAGGCCCTTTGTGGAGGTATCGTTCCAGCGCACAGTTCTCCAGACCACAACTGCAGATGGGCCGAACCCCTGCTGGAACGAGGACCTGCAGTTGCCGTTCAGGTGAGTGTGTGACTGGTCCTTCACATAATAGTCCTCACTGTAAGCGTGTTACTTAGATTGCTTTACCAAGCTTGTTTGTTTTTTTTTTTTTTTTCTTGCCACAGTGCCCCGAATGGAGACTACAGCACTGCAAGCCTGCAGTCAGTTAAAGATGAGGTCTTCATTAACATTTTCGATGAATTCTATTACGAACTGGGAGGGGTGAGCAGGACAACCACAGAAATTCTCTGTGACATGGTTATCTTGAGCATATAATCCATACGTGTTTGGTGTCGTTGTGGAAATAAAGTGCTTTGTCTATTTCCAGGAAGGAGAGGACAGGGGAAGAGAAGTTCACACACGGCTGGAGAAGCACTGGTTGGGCTCTGTGAAGATCCCTTTTAGCACAATCTACTTCCAGTCCAGGGTAAGACTGAACCACTGATTGACTGAACCACTGACTGACTGAGACGCCACAACACTGGCCTACCAACAGGAACAGGACTCACTTTCTGATGTCTGACTCCATCTGGCAGATCGACGGCACGTTCAAGGTGGACACACCGCAGGTTTTGCTGGGATATAGTAAAGAGCGCAGTCTGTCGAGCGACGGTGGCTATGACACTATGCGCAGTTTAAATGAGGGAGCCTTCATCACACTCTTCATCACCATAGAGCCTCAGCTGGTGCCTGGGGAGCCCATCAGGGAGAAGGTGAAGCTCTAATTGTCCCTCTGTCTCTCCCATGTCTCTACATGCTCTGTCTGCATGCTCTGTCTTAGCCTATGTGTTGTTTTAATAGACTAACTGCATGGGGGGTTAACATTTCTTTCTACTTGATTTCTTTCAATGGGATGTGTGCCTCATTTGCTCCTATTTTATTTTTGTTCTTTGCTGCTTTTGTTAGATGAAGGAAGTGAAGGTAATGGTCACTTGCTATTTGCAGTCACCTGAATGACGGTGTTACTCGTGTGTTTTGATTGGCTATTTGTTCACCACAGCCCACTGTGACTAATTCAAGAATGGTTAGTTGTCCCATGCCACCATCCCTCCTTAGTCGTTTTTGATAGGTTCTCGTGACCCTGACATTCTTTTCCACCCTCTGACCTGTGACCTTTTTCCAGTTTGAAAGTCAGGAGAGCGAGCGTCTCCTGCAGGTGTCCGAGGCGTTTGAGCGAGACGCCGCAACACGTTACCCCGACCGCCCCTGCCTCACCACTGTCATCGATATCAATGGGAAGACAGTGTTCATCACCCGCTACATCCGCCCCCTCAAACCCCCACAGGAGCTACTCGATGCCTTCCCGAACAACCCCCAGGAGGCCACGGTCAGTCAGATCACTCACAGACCTCACAGCCCTCCCTGGGAACGGAGCCCCTGGCTGCTTTCAGCATTCTAACAATCTCCTCTCTCTCCCTGCTCACCTTGTGTCAAGGAGCTGATAGCGCGTTACGTTTCACTCATCCCCTCGTTGCCAGACAGCGTCTCATTCACTGGCGTCTGTGACCTGTGGAGCACATGTGACGTGAGTGAAGCAGAATAACTCCCACACTCTGAAATAGTCAAACGTTTGAATGGACTTTCCTAGAGGGAAGGATTAAGAGTAAATTAGTTTCCTGTCTGTAGCAATTCCTGGCTCTCCTGGCCGGTGATGAGGAGGAACACGCCGTACTGCTCTGTAATTACTTCCTGTCCCTGGGGATGAAGGCTTGGCTCATCATAGGCACTGCCATCCCCGAGGTGAGCCACACAAAGCTGGACGATACCACAACTGTGAAGCAGTGCATGATGCGGCCTAGTGTAGTCCAGTGTTCTAAGCATGTTTTCAAATCTTTGAGCAAAATGTTCTGTCTTACATAGAGAATGTTATTCCTGAATAAAAAGGCCCACTATTGAAGAAAGACAAGCACTCATTTTCAGTCATTTTACTCCTATTTATTGCCTTCTTGCGGTCACAGGGACCCACAGCGTACGTGCTGACCTTTGAGCAGAACCGCTACCTGATCTGGAACCCCAGCAGTGGTCAGTGTTATGGGCAGTATGACACCTTCTGCCCCCTGCAGACGGTTGGCTGCCTGGTCAGTGCGGATAATGTGAGTGGATGTTTCAGTTGTAATCTACATGATGTGGGTGATGTTTTAGCCAAACCAGGATCATTTATAGTTCTGTCTTCCAGGTTTGGTTTAACACTCAAGTGTACACCTCCCCTCCGAGGATATGCTTTGATACCACCAAAGCCAAGCTCTGGAAGCCGTTCTTCTCCAGGGCCATTCCAAACCCTGGACTGTCCAGTGTTCAGGTGATAACGTGTCACCACTAGGCATTATTAGTGCTAAACAGTATCACTGAACAAGATTATTTTATTTTAGTATTTATTTTTATTTATTTAACCAGGGAAAATTAGGTTAGTGCTGGATGAAAATAAATAAATAAATATACATACACCGATCAGCCATAACATTTTGACCCCCTGCCTATTGTGTAGGTCCCACTTTTGCATCGACTCCACTAGACCTCTGAAGGTGTGCTGTGGTACTTTTAAGTCCTGTAAATTGCGAGGTGGGGCCTCCATTGAATCAGACTTGTTTGTCCAGCACATCCCACATATCCTCGGTTGGAGTGAGATCTGGGGAATTTGGAGGCCAGGTCAACACCTTGAACTAGTGTATTCTTCAAACCATTTTTGCTTTGTGGTAGAGCGCATTATCCTGCTGAAAAAGGCCAATGCCATCAGGGAATACCGTGTTCATGACAGGGTGGACATGGTCTGCAGCAATGCTCAGGTAGGTGGTATGTGTCAAAAGTATCATCCACATGAATGGCAGGACCCAAACGTTCACAGCAGAACATAGCCTAAAGCATCTCACTGCCTCCGTTGGCTTCTTCTTCCCATAGTGCATCCTTATGCCATGTGTTCCCCAGGTAAGCGGCGCACATGGACCAGGCCATCCATGTGCTGTGAAAGAAAATGTGATTCATCAGACCAGGCCACCTTGTTTAACTGCTCCATGGTCCAGTTCTGATGCGCACGTGCCCATTGCAGGTGTTTTTGGCACTGGATAGGGGTCAGCATGGGCACCCAGACTGGGTGAAAATGTTCACTTGCTGCCTAATATATTCCACCCACTGACAGGTGCCATGATAACGAGATCATCAGTGTTCTTCACTTCACCGGTCATAATGTTATGGCTGATTGGTCTATATATTTTGTTTTTCATGGAACAGGACTAAACTTGCGTTTAGCCTGTGAAACTGACCCTTTATTTTAAAATATTGCCTCATTGTCAGTCTTGTTGTTCAGTGCTCACCTGTATTTCTTCTTTTTTGTTGAAAACATTTAGCCTGAGGAGCTGGCATATCGACGCACAGACCAGGCAGCAGCTGCAGCGCTGCAGGACAGGCAAGTCATAATCTACCCAAAGACATTACATCTCTAACCTACAGAAAGACAATACATCTCTAACCTACAGAAAGACTTTACATATCTAACCTACAGAAAGACTTTACATCTCTAACCTACAGAAAGACTTTACATCTCTAACCTACAGAAAGACTTTACATCTCTAACCTACAGAAAGACAATACATCTCTAACCTACAGAAAGACTATACATCTCTAACCTACAGAAATACTTTACATCTCTAACCTACAGAAAGACTTTACATCTCTAACCTACAGAAAGACAATACATTTCTAACCTACAGAAAGACAATACATTTCTAACCTACAGAAAGACAATACATTTCTAACCTACAGAAAGACAATACATTTCTAACCTACAGAAAGACAATACATTTCTAACCTACAGAAAGACAATACATTTCTAACCTACAGAAAGACTTTACATCTCTAACCTACAGAAAGACTTTACATCTCTAACCTACAGAAAGACAATACATTTCTAACCTACAGAAAGACAATACAGTCGTGGTCAAAGGTTTTGAGAATGTCACAATATTGGTCTCCACAAAGTTTGCTGCTTCAGTGTTCTTAGATCTTTATGTCAGTAATACTATGGTATACTCAAGTATAATTACAAGCATGCCATAAGTGTCAAAGGCTTTTATTGACAATTACATGAAGTTTATCTAGAGTCAATATTTACAGTGTTGACACTTTTTTTCCAAGACCTCTGCAATCTGCCCTGGCATGCTGTTAGTTAACTTCTGGGCCACATCCTGACTAATGGCAGCCCATTCTTGCATGATCAATGTTTAGAGTTTGTCATAATTTGTGGGTTTCTGTTAGTCCACATGCCCAAAATGTCTATGTTTTGTTTCCCGAGCCACTTAGTTATCAATTTCGCATCATAGCAAGGTGCTCCATCATGTTGGATAAGGCATTGGTCATCACCAAACTGTTCTTGGATGGTTGGGAAAAGTTGCTCTCAGAGGATGTGTTGGTACCAATCTTTATTCATGGCTGTGTTTTTAGGCAAAATTGTAAGCCCACTCCCTTGGCTGAGAAACAACCCCACACATGAATGGTCTCAGGATGCTTTACTGTAGGCATGACACAGGACTGATGGTAGTGCTTACTTTGCTTAGGTGTTTTCTGGATAGCATGTGTTTCCTTGTAGGTATGACTCAGCATGACAGAGTGATCTCCAGTTTTGTCCTCATCAACACTCTCATCTGTGTTAACAAGACAATCACTGACATGATGGCAGCTGGTCCTTTTGTGTAGTGGGTGCTACACATTGGTAGTGGATGAGGTGGGCTTTCCCCCAACTGTGTAAAGCGCTTTGGGTTCTTGAAAGGGCTATATAAATTGAAAAGATTATTATTATTATTATTATTATTATTAGGGCTGAAATGCAGTGGAAATGTTTTTTTGGGGGGATTCATTTCATGTTCATGGCAAAGAGGGACTCTAGTGAATGTTTTACAAATGCAATTGTGAAACAAACAATATATTCAATCAATATGCAATCACATGCTCTTATTGTTTCTTTACACACAATACAATTGCATTTGGTTACAATTCAATAGCTTTGTAGTGACTTTGTAGTGACTGTTAATTCAAACGAGCACTATTTTTTTTTTGAAGAGAGAACTGGGGAGTTCGTGTTGCCAGCATTGTGTAATGTTGCTGGGCGAACGCGCCGGCCCCACCGCCAGAACGCCTCTGCATTCTGGAGTATAATGCAAATTGCCATCATTAACACTGCAGACTGTGAAAATGTGTATTTGTGTCATTCTCAATACTTTTTACCACAATTGTACACCTTTAAGCTACAGTAAAGTCATTACACCTTTAAGCTACAGAAAAGTCATTACACCTTTAAGCTACAGAAAAGTCATTACACCTTTAAGCTACAGTAAAGTCATTACACCATTAAGCTACAGTAAAGTCATTACACCTTTAAGCTACAGAAAAGTCATTACACATTTAAGCTAGAGTAAAGGCATTATACCTTTAAGCTACATAAAAGTCATTACAGCTTTAAGCTACAGTAAAGTCATTACACATTTAAGCTACAGAAAAGTCATTACACCTTTAAGCTACAGAAAAGTCATTACACCTTTAAGCTACAGAAAAGTCATTAAACCTTTAAGCTACAGAAAAGTCATTACACATGTAAGCTACAGAAAAGTCATTACACCTTTAAGCTACAGAAAAGTCATTACACCTTTAAGCTACAGAAAAGTCATTACACCTTTAAGCTACAGTAAAGTCATTACACCTTTAAGCTACAGAAAAGTCATTACACATTTAAGCTACAGTAAAGTCATTGCTTCATCATAGTGCACCACAGAATACACATACATACATTGCATCCTAAAAGTATTCACAGCGCTTCACTTTTTCCACATTTTGTTATGTTACACCCTTATTCTGAAATGGATTAAATTCATTATTTCCCCTAAAATTCTACAAACAATACCCCATAATGACATGTGAAAAGTCTGTGTTTAAATCTTAGCAAATTAATTAAAAATAAAAAAGCACATGTTCATAGGTATTCACAGCCTTTGCCATGAAAATTTGAGCTCAGGTGCATCCTTTTTCCACTGATTGGCTGTTTCCACAGCCTGATTGGTGTCCACCTGTGCTAAATTCAGTTGATTGGACATGATTTCGAAAAGCACACACCTGTCTATATAAGGTCCCACAGTTACCAGTGTATGTCAGAGCACAAATCAAGCCATGAAGTCCAAGGATTTGTCTGTAGACCTCCGAAACAGTATTGTATTGCGGCACAGATCTGGGGAAGGGTACAGAAAAATATGCAGCATTGAAGGTCCACACAGTACACAGCACAGTGGCCTCCATTGTCTGGCCAAACTGAGCAATCGGGGGAGAAGGGCATTAGTCAGGGAGGTGACCAAGAACCTGATGGTCACTCTGACTGAGCTCCAGCATTTCTCTGTGGAGAGGAGAACCTTCCAGAAGAACAACCATCTTTGCAGCACTCTACAAATCAGGTCGGTATGGAGTGCCCAGACGGAAGCCTGAGTGCCTCAGTAAAAGGCACATGATAGCCTGCCTGGAGTTTGCCAAAAGGCACCTGAAGAGGAGAAACAAAATTCTCTGGTCTGATAAAACAAAGATCGAACTCTATGGGCTGAATGGCAAGTGTAATATCTGGAGGAAACCAGGCACCACAGTGAAGCATGGTGGTGGCAGGATCATGCTGTGGGAATGTTTTTCAGCAACACAAACTGGGAGACTAGTCAGGATTGAGGGAAAGACTGATGCAGCAATGTACATCCTTGCTGAAAACCTGCTCCAGAGCGCTCTGGACCTGAGGGCGAAGGTTCATCTTCCAACAGGACAACGACCCTAAGAACACAGCCAAGATACCAAAGGAGTGGCTACAGGACAACTCTGTGAATATCCTTGAGTGTCCCAGCCAGAGCCATGACACAACAGGAGGAGTACTACTAGAGTCCTACAAAATGACCTCCAGCAGGCTACTGTTTTGCATGTTTCTAAACAAACTGTCAGAAACAGACTCCATGAGGGTGGCATGAGAGCCAGACGTCCTCTAGTTCGACCTGTGCTCACAGCCCAGCACCGTGCTGCTCGATTGGCATTCGCCAGAGAACACCAGAATTGGCAGGTCCGCCATTGGTGCCCCATTCCCTTCACAAATGAGTGCAGGTTCAAACTGAGCTCATATGACAGATGTGAAAGTGTCTGAATGCTATGCTGCCTGCAACTTCATCCAGCGTGACCGGTTTGGTGGTGGGTTAGTGATGGTCTTGGGAGGCATATTCTTGGAGTATCGCACAGACCTCCACGTGCTAGCTAACAGTGCTCAGATGTTAGGTACCAGGATTAAATCATCAGACCCATCGTCAGAACTTATGCTGGTGCAGTGGGCCCTGGGTTCCTCCTGGTGCAGGACAATACCCAGCCTCGTGTGGTCAGAGTGTGTAGGCAGTTCCTGGATGACTAAGGCATTGATGCCATTAACCTACCCTCACGTTCCCAAGACAGTGAAGACATTGACCTTTAATATGTTTCGGTCATTGAGACCCGATGTGTGATTTCATTGTTCCCTTAATTTTTTTGAGCAGTGTATATGTATGCACTCATTACTGTAAGTTGCTTTGGAAAATGTAAATCCAGTATGATGAAAACTAGGGGTAGTTTAGCGAGAAAATGCTAACAAGCTTGTATGATGGAACTGTTAGCACCACATCGCTTTTAGTTAGAAATCACATCATATCTCATTCTGGACCGCCCTTTGTCCTAACATCTCCTTTAGAATGGAGAAGATTCTGAAGGACAAGATCATGGAGTGGCGCCCCCGGCACCCGACCCGCTGGAACCGATACTGCACCTCCACCCTGCGCCAGTTCCTGCCTAAACTGGAGCTGAGCGGAGGGAGGGATGTAGCGGATGAGCACCGTCTGGAGCTACAGACACTTCTAGGAGACTACAGGGTGAGTCTGGTCTGGGTTTGGGGGGGACAGAGAAGAGGAGCAATTTAGAGCAGCCTGTAACTGTAGCTCGCTCTGGATGAAAGCGGCTGCTAAATGACCAAAATATTTACATATAAAAAAAGAAGTGTCTCGTTTTTCTTCTTCAACAGATTTCTGGATTCCCCCTGCATCTTCCCTTCTCAGAGGTCCGACCAATCGTAGAGGCTGTCTACAGCACCGGAGTACACAACGTGGAGACGTCCAATGTGGAGTTTGCATTGGCGGTGTACGTCCACGCCTACCCCAACAACATCATGTCTGTTTGGGTTTACCTGGCCTCACTCATCCGCATGCGCTAAGAACTCAAATACAGAGCTAGAATAGACAAGCCTGTTAATCACAAATGCACTTTAATAGAATGTTTATCTGTATTTCTATCAAGAAATGGTTAGAGCACAAGCCCCACTTACGCCACAGGGACTGTATTGGTTTGGTTTTGTATTTCTGTTCTTTGTTCATGATGTTCTGTTTTTTTACCCAATTTTATTATGTCCAATTTGCAATTATGGCTTTTCCTTGTTGCAATAACGCCACAGCAGGTAGTGGAATATGGAAATATCAAGATGTTTTTACAAGCTCATCACCAAGGCTTTCTGATTCTTGCAACATTGCTTGCTCAAGCATAGTTATAACTGGTACATGTACTGAAGAGAACACATTTCATTTTCACACCCACAATGCTATCTATCACCAGGATTTAAACACCTGTTCAGATATGCAGTCACTGTGAAAGGCAGGACTTAAGACTACTTGAACACCTTGGGGCTCTCTATATCATGTTTACATGTGATATGACTCAGGACTTCACCCTCAAAATTTGGAGTTATCATTTCTAATTGCGCACCTTACCATCAGCCAGTAAAGAATGCCTCTTTTGAAATAATTTACAGCTGTTAAGACATCTCATGCCGGTGACACTCAATTGCCGTGTTTAAGTGTTGCGTTTAATCGTGTTCATTCTGGCTTGTTAACGGGAGTAATGAGGAAAAGTACATTTGACTTGGTGGGTTTTCAGGGTAGGATGTAGAACAGCACAATGACATGATGCTGATGGTTAAGGCAATGTGAGGCTTGTAGTGGAGCTGAAGGATCACATATCACACAGCAGGGATTCATTCTGTCAGAGGAATGTCATGTTTTCACCGTGCCTGTATCTTCGACATTCCCGTGCCCATATATTCACAGTGAAAGCATACCACAAGGGTGTGACCCTGCAATAGTAATTGATGATTTCTAAGAGTTATAGATGCAGTCTGGGACTTTTGCAATCAACAAATTATGGCTGGTTGTGTAATACGCTATTTATATGAGCCTAAACTCTAGAAAGAATCACTGTCATACCTCAGTTCATGTTTGGGCATTATATTTTTTACATTTAGAGCAACACTTACCAGAGCCCAAACGGAAAGAAAGGAAAAGATCTCCCAGTTAAATAAATACTGCAATGTGGATTTGAATGAACTTTTGGCGAAGTACCAAATGCAAATCTCAGGCTGAATACTAATCTGTTTATTATAAACTTCACATAAATTGCTATACTTTGTTTGAATCCTCTACTTCATACAATAACACATTAAGAATCCAATACATCTTTTATTGTTATGATTTTTGTTTTACATAACCATTGGAACTTATCATGCAGATTATTTGAACAAGCAAATAAGTCCAGAAGATGGATCTACAAAGGTCCAACGTTCACATTTGCTTTCACAAAGTCAAGTACTTTGAAAACCTGCTAATTTTACTGGATCTCTAGGATATTGGTTTCAGAAGTGCCTGCTGTCCTAGAGAGCTAAGGTGAATGTTGGTGACCTTCACTTTGATTTATTCAACGAAGGAAAGCATCATTAAGGAAAAACTGTGAAATGTCAAATTCCTATTTATAATTGGATTTGTAACATATTAAACAAAATTGAACTGAATTAAGTGGTGCACCAAAAAAGAAAATCATGAAAAAAAGGATAGGTTTTGGCGTGAGCACCAACCTCGTCTAAAACAGTGAGTTTCTGATAAGAGGAAAACTACCAGCTGCTCAAACCAACTGATCCAGAAAGCCTGTTTGAATGAATCATAGACAGCAGGGCTCAATAACTGTCATTTGTGACCAGTTAGTGCTGATGCTAGACTGTCCGTACCTTTTCACAAACTAAGAACTTGGTTAAGGTGATGAGGTGTACCAGACGCGCACAGAAATAAAAAAATGTCTTTGCAAATAAACTAATTGGTTACTGAGCTACGCTGACTTACCTGCTAGGCGACTGTTTGTTGTGAAATGTATCACGTTCATTTGATTGTTTGGATCGACCTTGAACCACTTTCAAAATTATTTTGCTCAACTTCATTGGAAACACCAGAGGTCTCAAATGATTTGTATATGGCTTTAACGTAAGCTTATGGGATCACGCAGAATTGCAAGGCTAAAAAACAACAATGATCGCAATGTGATAAAACAAAGGATTCAAAACCTACATGATACCTGGTGTCAACTTTATAAAACATGGTTAAATTTAACAGTTACGACCAAGGAACGGGTGCCCACAAAAAAAACTTGTTTTCTTTCTATCTCAAATCAAAAAACTGTAAAGCATTTCTTTTTTTAAACCAAAAAAATAAGAAATCATGTTGTACATTCCTGACCACATATTTAAGTCTAATACCTTTCCCTAGAAAAAATACATTTTCTAGTATTTCCTAGAAAAGGTATTTCCTAAAAAAACTGATGAACATGTATATATCAGTTATCATATTTTAACCTTTCATGTAGAACCATCTGAAACATCAAATGTTATTTTCCCAGGAGACTAAAGTGCAGATGAGGAACCATAATGGGAGTGGTCATAAGTAGAAGGTCAGAGGTCACTCTCCAGAGCGGCAGCATGCTCTGAAGCCACACTGCAGATTCTGGCAGCCGCTGGCCGTATCAGCGTGGGGACCTGCAGAGAGAGGCCACATTTAGAACAGTCCATTGATTGGTTCCAATTGTTCCACCTGGGAGTGTTTTCAAGGAATACATTCTGTGTTCTAAATCTTCAAATTCCACCAGCTCAGTGGGCTGGCCAAGTGCAAGTAGGCCTAGTGAACTCCAACGTTCTCCCAAAAGACATCCCGTGGAACGCTACTGATGACAATGCAGTGAGACGTTGTGCTAACCAACCAACAGTGAGGTGTGGTTTTGCTGACTAGCAACCATAATGACCACTTACCTTGCACCTCTACAAGATAGGATTGTCTGTTACATAAGGAACTTACACTGTGACAACAGCCAAGGGACGTTTGGTGTAACAGAAGGTTATCACAGCACATTCATTAGGCTTGGTCCCTTACATGGACAGTGTTGAAACACAAACCACCAGCAAAATTCATCCAAGAAGTACGGTATGTTACAGAAGGCTCTGCCTACACATGGGTGCAACATTTAAGAAATAAAAAACGTTGTGCAACCTTGTTTGAACACTTTGTCTGATAAGAGTGTTTTGTCTGTTGTTCAATGAGTTTTGCACTTGTGTGCACGCTGTACCATTGATGTTGTCGCAGTAGTAGAAGTGTTCATCGTTGAGGGCAGGGCAAGCTGACACCAGCTCCTGTAGTCCCACCTCAGTGATCAGGAGACATCCAGAAAGGTTGAGATGCTCCAGGAGAGGAAGCCCGCCACGCTGAGACAACGCCCTGAAATACAAACACATTTTACAGTGCAATACCAACTACTCAGACAACATGTACCCCATGGCATATGCATGTTGGTGTTTTCCTGAAGGTCAGCTTTCATGACTTTTTACCTCAGACCCAGATCTGTAACCTGATAGCATCCGGAGAGGCTGAGGAACCTGAGGCGGCGCCGAGCATCTGACCGGTCAGTTCTGTTGTCAGGCTCCAGGCACGACTGGCCCTCAGAGGAGCATTTAGTCCGAAACTCTGCCCCACCCACATGGCTCCCGGCGGGGATGGACCCGTGATGTAGCCCTCCAAACGTATTTGAGGCCTTCTCTCCAGTGCAGCAGGTGGCGTGGCCACAAAGGGCCTCTCCAAAGCCATAATGCTGCTGCCAGTAGGAGGCACTGAAGCCAGTCCTGAGGGTGCGTCTCCTACTCCTCGAGCAGCAGCAAAGCGCTCCAGGCTGCATCTCAACAAAGCTCAGCCCGCCTGTGAGAGCCAAGTCCCCACGCTGGTTCCACTCTGCAGCATCCTCGATATCGGCCAGTCTGGAGGCATCCAGGACCCAGACCTGGGAGGGGCTGCGGGAGGCGCTGCCCAGTTTTGATAACCGCTCCTTGTAGATCTTCACCTTAGGGCTCACAAAGTGCTCTGCCAGCAGACTGACGGGAGAAGGAGGGCTCTTAAGGAGTTTTGCTCGCAGGTCCGACCGTTTCTCCGAGCCAGTGGGTGTCACCAGGTCTCCCAGACCCAGGGACAGCTTCTTCAGGGTGTGGTCAGAGATCTTCTCACATCCTGATAGGTCCAGGTGCTCCAGAGAGTGACACGCCCCCAAGGATGACCAACTGAAAGAGTAACAAAAGTATTAGGAGGGAAGACACTGACAACTACTTCAAACCTAAGTTTGAATTCAGCACAACCAGCCGGGCTACCTGTCGAAAGCAGAGTCGGTGACGTCCGTCTGAGTGAGGTCCAGGTGACTGAGATTAGGACACAGACTGAGAATTTGACGCACCTGTAGCAGCACACACAAACACACACTTTTAGCCTACACACTGGCATGCTATCTTTAAAACGCAGACACTATTGCTCATCAGTTTGACACCAGGTGATATTGTATTAACAAGCTCTGCTTAGTGATGTTCTTGTCATTATCCTAAATATTCCCGGTCCGTACCATCTTACTGGAGACTGTAGCGCTGTAGGCTAGAACGATGGACCTGACTGAGGAACCCACAGCTGGCAGAAGGTTGTGGATCATTCCATTGAGAAGCTTCTTCTCCCGCTGAGCTGTGCTTATAGCTAGGGACTCTTCACAAGTCTCATCTAGACCCACACACGGAACACAGCTTATATTATGGATTTTTTTAATGTTGCATCATAATATTCAAAATGCCTAGACGTAGTCGCTTGACAAAGCTACATGGCCGACTGCTGTTAAAGCCACAATGAGGCCAAAAGAGCTCACCAGATTCATCCACATCAGCGTCCTCATCCCACTCCTGGTAGGCCTTCCCCTCTTCCTGCAGACTCCTCACCCAGTCCTCATTAGGCTCGTGGTCCAAATTGTCTGGAGGGCCGTTGTAATAATCCCCTGGAAAACAGTTTGGGATAGTAATACTGTTAAAGGGCTCTTGCCAGCGTTCACAGATTCACCGTCTATAGTGATAAAGTATAGAATGATCGATGTTCATCCATGTACCTCTGGCCCAGCGAACAGGGTAGAGATGCCGCCACAGAGAGCCAGTCTTGGTGAGGTTGGACCAGGCAGAGCAAACCTGGCCACAGCGACAAAGGTCCTCCGGGCTCAGGTAGCGGAACAGACGCAGGAGAACCTCTGTGGGCAGCTGGGAGATGTGGGTGGAGCATGGCTCCTCTTGCTCTGAACAGGATTTAGAAAACAGAGGTGTCTTTTTTGTAGCTGACATTCAAGTAGTTACTGAGGTACAAGAAAAATGCTGTAGAGGCACTGGTGGACCAAAGCGATTTCTCACAATAGGAAATTAAGCAATAGAAGAGTGATTCAGACCTCCAGATAATATTTCAGAAGGTATTAGAGCCACGCCTCAGGAAACATTTGGTTTAATACACATATGGCTGAGTCATTTCCTAAAAATGCGCAACACCCTTCAAAACAGTCCAGGTGAGGAACATAAGGTGTTTTGCAAATAGGATATGGCAGCACGTGGGGAGTAATTAAGACTGACTGTATGGACACGACAGTACACTGATGAGATTACTGGTGAATCATAAGTGCCAACAAGGCGTGGGTGTCCTATCCATGGAAGGTAATAAGGGGCCAACTCACCGTCCTCAGTCTTCTCATGGTCAGCATACTTAAAAGCTTTGTGCAGCTTCTCTGCTTGGCTCCACAAATGGAGGCCCTTCAGCACCTCTGCTGCACAGTCCCATTGGCAGTGTTGGGCGATCACCTGCTTCTTGATGTCTTTCAGCTCCTCGTAGGTGAAGTATTCCATCAGCATGGGCTGAAACACCTGAAATACCCCCATTGCATTATATACGCAACTACATGCAAAGCTATGCATGGATATGAGCTGCACAGATCCATGGCCATTATACTAGACATAACAAACACGCATTAAGTTACTGATCACAGCAAGTGTTACATCTCAATACCCCTACAATTAAACTTTTCAGCAGTCTACAATACAGCTTCGCAAATGCTGAGACGTCCACCAGTCTATGTTCGAGAGTTCACCGCCTACCCCATCTTAGGCGCAATGGGGTGTGGTGGAGGCGTCTGCAACATGGATTTCTTGAATCATTGCACTCTAGAGACTCCCTTGTGTGGGTCTAGTGTCCGCGAGGTAATTTAGGACATTGGTCGGATAAGCATGACCTCGCAGGCACTGAGACGGCTGACTTCCTGAGTGGGTGGGCAGCAAATAAAAAGAAGACCAACTTCGCACGACGTACCTAGATCAAAGCTGTTCAATACTCCAGAGCCCGTTTGAAGTTGCTGCGAGTTACAACAAGTTCATAACTACAACTGAATACCAGAAAATTGTAGAGAAAAAGGGACATATTTTTTGTCATACCTCTTCTTCCTCCTTCATGTGTGGTAAGAAGTCCTGTGTAAAGGCCTCAAGTCTCTCTTTGAGTTGCTGGGCATAGTTCAGTTGCTCAAACTCACTCTGCAGACACACATCATAAACACTTAATATCATAAAAACGTTCCCATAAAAAATGGCAGCAATCTTCAGCTTCTGACAAATAAACACTTTCCAAACAGTCTACAAACCAGTAAAACAATAAACAATACTTCATATGTAGGAAAACAAAATAAATGTGTTCAAACCTAAACATCTTCAGCGGAAGATGAAATCATTCAGTGTGTGCAGAACTCTGATGACTTTGTTTTACCAGTGTTTTATTGAATCAGTCTTGACATTTTGTATTGTGGTGTGGTACAGTGGTCTTTCAATGATCAGAAAGCAGAAGCTAATACAGCTGGTAAACATAGCGTCTAAGGTGGTTGGGGTACAGCTACCACAGCTACAATATATATATGATAAACAGGTTAGGGGTAAGGCTAACCACATTTTAAACTGCCCTGACCACCCACTCTTTGGGGAGTTTAATCTGCTCCCCTCAGGTCGACGTTTTAGGCTACCTATGCTAAGAACTAGACGTGGCAGGGATTATTTTATTCCTGTGGCTATCAGGAACCTGAATTCATCTTATTGACGTCTCTTCGAAAATGTATAAAGTATGTGCTTATTTATTTATTCCTGTCCATTATGACAGATTTACCAGCTTACTGTCCTATTGGATTCCGTCAATGGTTTTTGGGGGAAGGAGTGTCTCCATTGATGTGTTGAGGTGTGTCCTGTGTTGTGTTGTGTTTACAATGTTGTTGGTACTTTCTGTGTATGTGTTTTTAGACATCCTGCTGCACACAAAATGTCCTTTTCTAAGGATAAATAAAGTGAAACTTGAAAACAATCTTGATGTAACCTGCCAGCTAGACAAACTCAAAACCTTTAATAGCATTTAAAAACAAGTAATCAAAGTCTTGTTTATCCAAACAGAAATTAACAACGTTTGTCTACTGGTAGAACTCTGGTAGAAGCTCAGATTTCTTAATGTGTGAAGGAATTTTACTTTTTTTAGCAAACTGACTGGGCCATATTTAGAACGGATGTTAGAATTTATACAATTGAGTAATTCAGGAAGACATTTGTTTGCAAATTTCTGAAAAGAAAAACAACAGTCTCTAAAACAGGTTGCATTAACAAATCTGCCTCCACAATCCGAATGACACCAAAAAATGCCAGAGCACTCCTCTCCTTCTAAAAAAGCTTGTAAACTCGTCTACCTGCTCTAAAAAACAGTCTATTGCCTTCCTATATGTTGCACATCCTCATGATACCCATTTACTGTATTCTGTTTTAACTAGAAGCATAATAATTCTTAAATTATAATATAAATAATGGGAAATTTAATTTAAAAAATGTAAATTTAAAAAGAAAAAAACACTTGTTCAAATTACATGTCTGTTAGTATACTTAATCACTACAGGGCCAGACTATAATATCGGTGTACACACGCACACACGCACACACGCACACACGCACACACGCACACACGCACACACGCACACACGCACACACGCACACACGCACACACGCACACAC
>JACXGM010007625.1:0-13967 GCA_016801145.1 Umbra pygmaea | reverse complement strand
TCTGTTGCAACAGACCAATGATGTACTCATTCTCAATCTGTTCATGCATCTTGAACTCCTTGAAGGTGGCACACAGCGACTGAAGAAATGACCGAAAGTCATTGTTGTTGGAGAAGTTGGTTTGTGACAGCTGTGATAAAACAAAACCCACGATCATGTCATTCAGGTATACAGGTATCATAGCAACCTAGCAAAACAACTGTGCAAAAACAGACATGCATAAGAGCGGAATTGCAAGACAAACCTCAGACAAATAAAAAACTGTTAACATAAAGGTTTACAGTATCCAGATATTTCCCCCTAAATGGACGTATTAGCTAGCTAAAAGATAAGTGACATTACTGTACACTTTACATCACACTGATCGAGTACTTTTGATACCAAGCTGTGACCTTAGCTGTGCCTAGGTTAAGCTGTTATAACAATATGAAATTCACAAGTGGTTATAATTGGTAGCTACTATAACTGCTGCCTGAATACAGTAGCTGGGTAAGCTAGTTAACCAAGCATCTCGTTCGCATAACAAACAAGCAGAAGTGTTGTACTGTACAGTTAGAAACTTCAGAAGATTAGCTTAGCTTGATCACGTTTGGATTGTAGCTGACTAGCTAGTTAGACATGGTGATAATGTTAACTCAATAGAGGTTACTGAAACCAGAGACAAGCAAAACAACTTCGCCAAACACACCCATGTCTCAACCCTTTTGGTCAGACTACAAACACACTGCGTAGTCGGACCAGCTACTCGATACTAGCTACGGTTCATGCCAGGCAGCGGATAATAGCTAGCTGTTCAGCCTGTACAGCAGTGTGTGTAATTCATCAAATTATTGTATGCCTTCATAAATACCTTCTCGCAGTAAAGTCCTACCAACTGTTTCATTCGCCAATGTGGACCAGTAAAAACATCCACCTCGTCTGGAAAAGGGGCCATCTTCACTCCATAGAAAAGTAGTCAGCAGTGGCGTTGCGCACTATCTGAATAATGCTATCTGCTAGCAAACTGAAAGTATCTGTAGCATAGCAGTCTGAATGGGCATGCGCACTTCGCAGTCATGTGACAGTCATGTGACACAATCGGTGGTGTCCATTGATATGGGTCAGGGGACTTTTCGTTAATTTGATATTCTTTTATTTTTTTACATGGAGATTACGAGATTTCCCATTTGGTTTCTTAATATCATGCCCCACAAACTACGGATGAACGGAAAACTAATGACAGTATATGAATGGACATTAATTCCTATGGAGAGCAAGTGAAGTCAAATAAAAGCACTTTTTCCGGTGATAGCCGAGCTTACAGTGCAGGCTCAAGCTGAGCGTGATGACATAGATGTGACATGAGCAACGTGTCTGAACGTTGTAATACTTCTCGTAGGTTTGCGAGAAATCTGAATCATTATGAATCTTGCCTCTTGCAGTGAAAGGAGAGCATGAGTAGGAGTTGTCCATGAGCTTAGGAGCAGGAGCAACATTTGGCAAGTATTCTGATTATTTTCTTTGTGGTTTTGACTGTATGCCTCCACATCCCCCCGAATGCCTGCGAGCCTCTCCTGGACTTTATGGTAATTTCTCTACTGTGCGACAGTATGTTGCGTGGTTATGACACAATAGTTAGCATATTTTCACAAAAATGGCTGCTACGGGGCCATAACATGAGATACAAGGTAATGGAGCTTTTTATACATTGTCCTGTTTCTTTAGAAATAAACATTGGACAAATTTAATCTTTAAATGCTTCGGATGTACATTTTTTCACTGTCAAAGTGACCCCTAAAATGAATGGAATGCTAATGTAAGGTGATAGCTAGGTTGCATCAGAATCCACCCAGGGCTGCTTCAACTTCTGGGTGTAAGCTTACCCCTTGTGGAAAACATGTTTTTCCAGCTGTTTCCTGGTTTTGAACTATATTTAGAAACAGAGCAATCAGCAACCTGTTTAAAGCTCAACCTGTTAAAACGGATTGATTGTCATTATTTCATTTTTTCCCTAATATCATTAAAAAGTTTGATATTTTGTTATTGTAAATAGGGTGGGGTTTAGTGTATAATGTCTCTCATTGGCCAGTTTCAAAGCCAACTGGTAGGTACTTTCAAAATAAAATATTATTTTTAATAACTGAAGCTTTTTTGAATGAGTGTCTTGTAAATTAGTTAAAACAAAACGTATTAAACTATATTTAATTTCTTAATCAATTAAAAGCCATTCATCATGTGGCCTGGGGTTGTCCAGCTGTCTGGGCTACATTTATCCATGTAGCCAACTCCTACATAGGTTCTGGCCCTTTCACCTGTCCAATAAATTATATAAATGCCAGAAAATATATATATATATATATATATATATTGAAAAATTAATTCCAAATTAGATTTTGAAAATGTGAAATGATAATCTGAACTTTATAGCAATCTACCTTGTTAACCATTCATGTTCATCATGTGTGTTTATTTTACAGCCACTATGTGTGCTTTTGGTCAAAACTCCCCATCAATATAGTAAAAGCTGACAATTTGTTCCTCACAACGTTTTCAGCTCATTGTCACAAGGTAAATATCTCTTTCCAGATTAGGGGTTAGGTGTAGGTTAAAATGTACAATTGGGTGGCTTTGGTTAGTGCAGCAGCCTACGCCACTGCCCCTGGGACACATGCAGTACGCTCTAATGTGGGTTCTGACACACATATACCGTACACTCTAACGTGGGTTCTGACACACATATACCATACACTCTAACATGGGTTCTGACACACATAGTGTATACAGTACACTCTAACGTGGGTTCTGACACATACTGTATACAGTACACTCTAACGTGGGTTCTGACACACATATACTGTACACAAACAAGGTTTCTGACACACATACTGTATACAGTATACTCTAACTTGTGTTCTGACACACATATAAAATACACTCTAATGTGGGTTCTGACACACATATACAATATACTCTAACATGGGTTCTGACACATATACAGTACACTCTAATGTGGTTTCTGGCCTACATATACAGTACATGCTAAAATGGGTTCTGACACATATACAGTACACTCTGTGGTTTCTGGCCTACATATACAGTGCATGCTAAAATGGGTTCTGACACATATACAGTACACTCTAATGTGGTTTCTGGCCTACATATACAGTACATGCTAAAATGGGTTCTGACACACATATACAGTACACTCTAACATGGATTCTGGCCCAGTGCCTTTTCAATAAAAACTCATGATAAAAAATTATGAATAAATATATGATGTTATACATATATAAAAAACATGTTGCCTGTGTTCAAATGACTTTGAGGTCGCTAAGTTGTTGGTGAGGCTTAATCCAAACATCGAACTTAGCAGTACTGCCATAAACAGTAATATTGAGAAGCGGAAACAATGAGGAATATATATACTGACAGTAATGATTGTATGGGCTACAGATGTTGAATGTAATCAAGACAAAATTAGAATCCGGGGTGAAGGGGTAAAGTCCGGTTTTGGCCAGTGTGGCACCCACACTCCATGGAGCGGTACAGGTGGTTTGTAGTTGAATATGGTTGCCTTGCCTCATGGCAACTCCTTGTGGTGGTTTTTAGAGTTCTCAGCCAATCACGTGTGGAGCTGTTTGCTCTCATCCAGTCAATCATCAGTGGATCTGTTTATCAGCCTCCCATTTTATTCAAATGACCATCTGTCAACAGGGCCAACCATACATCCTCATCAAGGACCTCACCTGCACAGTACTCAACTAGTAGATGTCTAGTTGTGTTATGAATAGAATGTAGTGGATTTTAAATGTTTACAGGACTGATTATAGCAGATTCCACAGCTGTCTAAGGACTGGCATTCTCCCACACCCTAGTGAGGACTTCCTAGTGAATTGATGGACCTGGAAGAAAGGGGTGTCAAACCCCCCACTAGAACACACAGTCCTTGCCCGATGGGTAAAGACAACAGGAAGCTGATAAAACTCAACATTATACTGTACATAACAATATGACATTTAGTGTTTTCTTGACCGTCGCATAAAGGGTGTTTTCATGATACAGACATTACAAGGTTGAACAGGTCACGTGATTCTTCCACAGGTTTAAGAAAAGTACTATTTTCTTACATTATTCAAATGGAATACAATAGGACCAACCTATGTCTTTGTGTTGGGCAGGATGTTGCCTAGATGTCTGTCACTAATCCAATCATGTAAATGTGTTGATATGTATTACTATGTTCCAACTTCAGCCAGTGAAATGATCCCCAATAATTAGTATGCTGCGGGAATAAAGTGGGTGGCACCTAAGCGGAAAGGATAAAATCTCTTTGTTTTAGTAAACTTGTTGAGTCCTTAATAACGGAGGCTCCTGGTACACGTTCGTGCGTGCCATAGAATTCTGTTAGATTAATGTTAGATTACTAGACTGAACCGTATAGGATTTGCTGAGAACTTAGATCGGATTTAGGAGTTTTGATGACATGTAATATTCTTGGTATTGTAATTTGTGTTATTCTTTGCCCAGGGAAAGCATGTACTTTGATGCCCTTTTATCTGGAATTAAATGTTATTCACTTTACCAAGTTCTGTCTGAGACATTCTAAGTCATTTCCCAGTATATGTCCGGTGGAGATATTAATCGGAATGTAAGATATCTTGTTACTGCCTGCTCATAGTGGTTGACTCTTATTACGCACACATTCCAGCTAGGTACGCACTGTCTGACTATCGCGGGCAATGAAATACGAGAGGAATTTTGGGTTTTCATGAGCTGTATGCCAAAATCATCAGTATTAAAACAATAAATGACCTGAAATATTTCAGTTGGTGTGTAATGAATCTAAAATATATGAAAGTTAAATTTTTATCATTACATTATGGAAAATTATGAACTTTATCACAATATGCTAATTTCTTGAGAAGGACCTGTAATATTACATGTAAAAATATGTGATGTATTACGATACTGTGAGTAGCGCAAGTTATATATGTCTTGAACATATTCAGGACCCTTATGTACATATATGTTGAGGAATCCTATACATATATGTACATATTTTTTGCATTACTTTTCCGTGTGGGCAATGTAGTTCACAGGGTATGACTTACAAATTTGGCCATCATGTTCAGCATGTAGTTTCTGTTCAAGTTAGCAATGCTTTGATTGTCACATTAATAAACAAGTACTTAATAACAGATTTGGCAGCTTCCTTTACTCAGCTGTCCTACAATCTTAAGTAAACACACATTGTCATTCCAGAGAAAAATTATTCTTTACATGAACCTTTGCTGCAACAGCCAGTGAGAGTGCTGTCTGGATGACCCCAGGCTACAAGAATAGCTTTTAATAGATCATATTATTTTTTTAAACACACATAATTACATTTACAATGGGTAAATGTGTACAAACCTTTGACTAAGACTGTCAGGCATGTGCTCGTTCTGACTAAAAGCAAATTAGTCAACAGAAAAAAAATTAAAAGAGTTAAACTCTTATTTTGAAAGGAGGTACTACATGTTTGTAAGGAGGCTATCTACATTAAAACCCAGCCATCGCAAAATATCAAACTATTTAATGATAATTGGTAAAAAAATGAAAATTGCTTTGTTTTTCCGTTATTCCACTGTTTGTGTGGAAGATGTCATAGAACCTTCAAGTACAGGTGCGAGACGTCTGCCTCTGGAAATTGCAAGCGATATTTAAATAAATAAATACATAAATAAGAGCATATCTTCATAAGCTTCCACATTTATATTTATTTAAATATTTATTGTCTCATTTATTTATTTCAGGACTTATTTCATAGCCATATACATTTATTTATGTATTTATTTATTTAATATTGACTTAAATGGCTTTCCATAGGACTAAGTTTGCTTGGCGATATAGCAATACTGACTCAAGTGACTCAGATCAATTTAGTGAGTTTGCCAGGCCTAATGCACACAACAGTGTGATTTATTTTGCTCTAATGTATAATTTACTTCTGGGTAAAGGATCAGTCAAATGATATACAATAAACAAATTGTAAAAAATGTTTTCCAATTTTCTAATACTATTATTTAATGACAACAATACATTTAGAAAACAAAATACAGCCATTTTTGCTTTTTTCTTTTAAACAAAAAACAAAGCTGCACTCGTTTTTAAATTTCATCTTCCATTCCAAAATAGAATAATGAATGAACGAAAAAGTACACTGACCCATTCTCATAATCTCCATCAATTTGTTTATTATTGTTGAAATAACTAATCACTATTCGTTAAAATTTGTTTCCATGTTATGTCGTAAAATTAAACTTCCCAAAATAAAAGTACATCTTCAGTACAGACTATTGGATCTTTCAATGGCAGGAATCGATCGACGTCAGAGCCTCGTTGGCGCAGTAGGCAGCGCGTCAGTCTCATAATCTGAAGGTCGTGAGTTCGAGCCTCACACGGGGCAGACGTTTTAGTCATTGCGTTAACCAAATCCACGAAATTTTTTTTTCTTCTCAAAGTTCAATATCGTTTTGGCTAAGTGTGTTGTTCAAATAGTTACGAAACGTAGATAGAAGTAAATCAAATGTCCTTTTCTCTTAGCAAACAGACAGTTATTTACTAACTGTTGAAATGTGTGTTTCTGCTGAAGAGGGCTCTATGACAGTAAACAGAAAATAATGTTAACCTATTATCTATGTTTTCTTCACTTCTTTGTGCCTTATGGTGGTTGCTAAGGAGCTGAAACAAACTCACACACAAACCCTGTACTGCTGGCTGTGGCTCTTTGTTAGATTGACAGCTTTTATAGCCGATTGGATCGGTGCGTTATCCGAGTCGACCAATGAAACGAAAGAAAAGCGCCACTTTAGTACTGTAGATAGAGAGCGCGAGGGACTGTTTGAGACGGGATCTTATTGAATCGAATTCCAATTTAATACGTATGGGATGCATCAACAACTCAAGGGATAGCCTAATGGTAAGCACAGCAAGCTACATATTAAAAATCTTAATGACTGAGTTGACATTTGCCGGAGCCTGTTCCAAGTGGCTGTCAAACTCTCATCCAAATCTTGTGTTTTGAGAGCTACTACAGTATATCCTCGCCATCATCACATCAGCTTGTTAAGTGCAAGAGGCTAGCTAGCTACTGCGAAGTCTAGCAAGCTAGTAATATAACAACTAGGCCTATCACAGCATGTGAATGACAATAGCTCTAATTAATTTTAATAATTCCTTTTTCTTTTAGAAAGAGCGCATTTGTATTTACTTTGTCAAGAAGGCTGGCTAATCTTAAGGCAGACAGTGTGGAACTACCTAAGTCTGGAAACCTACTGTACATAGCTATTACTATATTATTTAGTCGTGTTTGGGTTGGGTTGTCCCAGTGCATGGCTAAGGGGTTGTTAGGTGCTATGCACAAGCTCTTTTATAAATTATTAATGTTGTATTTTTATAGTGATGAGAGCCCAGTACACGTAATCCAATGCACACTGGTTTTCAAGTCAACACTGATCAACAAACATAAATCAGGCACCCTTAAGCCATTTATAGATTTGTAAAATATTACAGTGCAGTAGGAGCCTTAAGCTTTCACTTTTCTTGAAAATTGCCCAAAATTGGGAGTATTTGGTTTGGTGAACATTTTAAATTTTACACAGTGTTTTGTTTTTGTGTTCAACCAGCCCCAGTATGAGGACTCTTCTGTTTCAGAGACATGGATAAATATGAAAAGGTGAAGAAGATTGGGGAGGGCTCCTTTGGCAAGGCCATCCTTGTGAAATCCAGGGAGGATGGAAAACAGTATGTCATTAAGGAGATTGGCATCTCCCGGGTATGAGGAACAATACAAATCACCATCTACCTGATTGTGTGCCATTCATATTACATCCATACTGTTATATATTGTTTTATTTATACATTCTCTCTAAAATAGTCTACCAATTTTTTTTAACCTTACGTGTTGGGCTCGGTGCATTAATGTTTTTAACTGTTATTTAACCAGACAAGTTGACCAAAAAAGATTCTCGCCTGTCAGACCGCAGTTAGATGCCCTAACCATTAGGATACCTTAGCTTAATTAGCCGTGCTGCAGTTTTCTTGATGCATTGTGAATATCGTTATTTTTTTACCTGCAAGCTTGACTCACATTAGTCAGAAGTTACAGCCAAAGAGTTTCAGAAATACCTGTACTATCCAATGAGGCTGTAGGGAAATCAATAATGTAGTATGCATATCTGCACACAGCATGGTTTGTGAACCTGTTATTGTTTTTAACCTACTGGCTGAAATGACATGTTTAAGAGTAGATAACAGATTTTGTAGGGTCCACAATTTGGCTACGGCCACAACTATTGTTCCTGGGTTCATAAAGCTTAAAACATTACATGGTACAGAAAGTGAAAAGGAAATGTGAAGGAACCACTTACCTGTTAGAATAAGAATACAACGTTGCAATCTGTTTTTCTACTGAGACTATTGAGTGTATCGTGGTAGAATTTGGACCTGTTAATCTAAGTGTAAGCGTTTGGAAACGACGATGAGAGTCCAAGTGTAAGCGTTTGGAAATGACGATGAGAGTGCCTTTAGAGCTGAGATCTAGTTGGCCAATATGCATTTGTCATTGGTTTTGTTTGCTTTTGAGGAAGTTACCATCCAGCATTGTGTAAAACCCGAATAAGAAATTGTAGTTCATACCTCTGTTATTTCTTCCAAGTGTTTGTTAGCCTTTGGTGTTGTGATGGCACAAACGGGCGTGGTAGTTTCAACACTATGGCTTCCAGGTTTAATATCTTTTTTTCTTTCATCACTGTTTTTTTCTGGCAGATGTCCAGTAAGGAGAGACAGGAGTCCAGGAAAGAGGTGGCTGTTCTGGCCAACATGAGTCACCCCAACATAGTCCAGTACAAAGAATCCTTTGAAGGTAAACACCCGCAAAAAACTTATAACAAAATATCAACACTTTGTTATGCTTTTAACACAACTTCTAATGTGCCGTTTCTAATTTTACTTTATATTTTCAAAATGATAGCAGAGTAAAATGAAACTCAGTGATGCTTCACATTGATTGGAAAATAGCTTAATTGGTTGTGTGACTCAAATCAGGAGTTTTAAAATAGAAGCCTTGACCAGTGTACAGAACGGCAACACAAGAAGTTGCATTACTACTACTTTTCTGTTTTGACATTTTTTTATTTCTTACTGGCCAATGGACAAACAGGTCTACTAGTACAGGTCTGTTGTTTGGGCAACATCTGGGCCTATATTAATCTCCTTGAGACTTTATGTTGTTATACAGGGCCTATCCCCTATGCTGTGATTTCAGCTGAATCTGAAAATCAAAGTGATGAATCTGTGTGTGTGAGTGTCTTGTCAGGTCTAGAGGGAAAGTGGAGGATCCATCTGGCTCTTTAATTAAACTAGACCAGAGAGGGACGACCTGACACTGTCCTCCTTCCTCTCTCCTGAATCAATGTAGTAGAGTCTGTTCAACGTCCGCCTGATTGAATAATACCGTTTATTTGTCCTGTATCACCACACAGCAGATTGTTGAACCAGTGCTTACTCTTCCTCTTTGTTTTTAGAGTGTGGGTGTCTCTACATCGTCATGGATTATTGTGAGGGAGGAGACCTCTTCAAGAAGATAAACTCCCAGAAAGGAGTGCAGTTTTCTGAGGAGCAGGTATTGGAAAGACACAAGGCACTTTTTTAATGATCTGAAACGCAAGTATCAAACGCGAAAAGCAAGTGATATTTTGGGTAGGTTTGAAGTAGCTTCATTATTCATAGGTGTGGTTTGGGCGTAACGTGCAATAAACCAATCAGAGCATCATCTCACATTCCCTTTAAGAGCAGGCACGCTTCCATGGCAGATTGCTGTTATAGGGGCGGATTGCTATTGATTTTTCTTTTTTACAAAATGTAAATAAATAAATGTCACAACATACTTTCTGATGTTTTGGGCTCACTCTCACTGAATCACAAGGTTATGAATGTATGGTAATTTTTATGCAATATAGTCTAACATTAGAGCAAGATTACTTTGCTTACCTCACTCTTCTGTCAAATAAGCTCTCCTCTCCCATTCTTCTGCTGGGGCATTTGGGTTAAGTGGCAAGTGACGTCAAATGCATTTCAACATCACGTCTCCTTAAGTCCTCTAATATTTCCACATTTATGTCATCAACACATCCATGATTCATGGACATGTTGTGTAAAACAAAGAATGCTGCGACTTGAGAAGTGTAAAGTGCCTCTTGTCCTATCCAAACACCTGACGCGCATTTTCAGTGTGCCGAATGTTCGTTCAATTAGGCTACACTGCGTGTTTGTGTGTGTTTTCGATTAAACAGCATTTCACGCACTGTTGCTGGCATCATAAATGGTGTCATCATCAGCCATGACTTAAACTGATAGCGTATTCCCCTTCACAGCCACCCATCCAAGGGGGGATTCCCCTCAAAGATGGCAGAGTTTGCCATAAAAGAGTCGTGGCTTGAGCCAGTGAAATTTGCAAAGGCATGGGTGATTTTACTATTAACATCGCAAATGACTTATATGTTGATTGAATGGGTTCCCTTGCAGTTGATGTATATCAGTGCAAAGAATCATTCGGAATAATTTGGGTCAACGTGTACACTAGATGTTAGGGGTGGAGCGGTACATGTATTCGTATTAACCCGAAATGGTACGGAGGTCACCGGAGGTCAGAGATGGCAGCATGAGGACAAGTATTAGTGTGTGGCGTGTGGTGGCAACCCACAAGATTTAGAGGACCTCTACGATTGCAAGTTTGGTAAAACTCCGGTTTCCAGTAAGTTACAGTCATAGATTGTATATATCGGTTACAGCAGTACAGGCGATAGAGTGGTGGATCGACTGTGTGTCAGCGTTGTTCAGCAGTTGTTGGTAGGTGAGTGGATATAGTACATCTAACAGGCTAACGGATATCTGACGCAATGCAAGGGGATTTCTGAAGCTTTTCCCTCCATTGTACCAAACTCGTACCGAACCATGGTGTCCAACCCGAGGTATGAACCGAACCGTGACTTTTGTGTACCGTTCCACCATACACTAGATGTATGCCTATTTTTTCACATCTTCGGATCCCACAATGACTTCCCTCGTGGTAATGTTTTTCCTTCTAATTATGTATGAATTGCAATAATGGGAACTGCTACATTTGGGTAGATGAGAGGAGCAAATTGTATGTGCGTTGTGCCATTATGGCCATTTTGGCCAAGCATGTGCCCTTAAAATAGCATCTGAATAATATGCCACTGACTTTAAATCAGGTTTTTCCTGGTCTGTGGCGGAATTGTTTTCGGGAACTTCAAGATAGCACCAGGGAACGTTTGCACCAGAACACGCCTTTTCTTTTTGCTGAACCACCCAACGAACGCAAGTTCATTCCCTAACTTACCAACGCACGTCTGTGGAGGGTAATGTCCCCTATGCGTCAGGTGCAAGCTAGGAATGATACATGCGTTGGTGTAAAAAGTCAATTGCGCTGGGTGTAAGATAGGGCCCATGATGTGGAGCCCACCTCAAAGCCATGGTTAAAGTGAATCGTGCTAATCAAAGACTTCGACATGTGTAGCTACAGATACATTGTCCTTGTGACGGGAGAATACGAGTATGAACCTTTAGTGTGATGGTGTTTTGATAGATCCTGGATTGGTTTGTGCAGATTTGCCTGGCGCTGAAACACGTGCATGACCGCAAGATCCTCCACAGAGATATCAAATCACAGGTAAACAACGACTGATAAAATGCACAGCTTTCCATTGAATGTTGAGCCAATTGTATCACACGTTATAGTTCAAACTAATCATACTAATATGCTTTTGACTTTTTAGAACATATTTTTGACCAAAGATGGAACCATACAGCTTGGCGATTTTGGGATCGCCCGGGTGCTGAACAGGTGAGTCATGAGACGAAGCAGCAACTGTTGTGTTGCCTGAAAAAGGCGAAATTCACTTTACAGTACGTCCACCTGATTTGTTACAGCACTGTGGAGCTGGCCAGGACATGTATCGGGACGCCGTACTACCTGTCACCTGAGATCTGCGAAAACAAACCTTATAACAATAAAAGGTAACCTGCTCTCATGTCTTCTCAAGTTGGGATATGAACCAGTGTGTGGTTTTTGACCATGGTTTTTAGTGCCCTAACTTGCCCTAAATGGCTAATTATTAGTGTTATTATTGGGTCCTGTGTGGCATAGTGGGCGCTGCCTTGTAGGACAAACTACATCATGATAGTCAGCGGTTTGAGCCTGACTATGGGTTCTCTGACTTTGCGCGAACCTCCTGCAAGAGGCAATGCAAATTTACAGCGCTGCCCGGGATTTGAGTTAGATAAGTCAGATTATCTACTTTGCCATGTCGCTCTCCGGGGACTTCTTTTGTGTAGATCAGGCCCCTGTATATTCAATCGCGGAAGTATAGTCGGTGAACGTAATCGTCCCATACATGATCTGAAAAAGGGTTCTGTGTTGGATTAGCTGTGCAAAAAGAATCGGCGGCTCAGAGGCTTGTGGTTGGATGAACCATGAGAAAATAATACAAAAGAATTTAAGAAAACAAATATTAGTGTTATGTAAGTTAGACTGCTTGATTAAAACCCCTGGAGGAGCACTTTAAAATAATTACATAAATGTAGTACATTTAATTTGCTGCACACTCAGAATAATGTAAAGTCATTGCTCTGAGTTGTGGTTGTTGCCTCTACCAGCATGATTTACATAATAGTGTAATGTTTGTAATGTATAGCCTGTATTGAGCTGGCTTACTTGATTGTGTACATCCAGAATCTATAGCAGGATGTCTGTATTGACTCCACCCTTTAAATATGCATAGTGTAATCTAATCAACCTTGGAAAGATGTTGTTTTAATGAACTGTAGCAGTGCAGCTTCTCTCTCCATCCACCTTGCTGCGATGATGCCTTTTGTTTGCTATTGTTTTGTCAAAGCGCACCGGCAGCACTGTCTGTCTGTTTAATAATGTGGAGTAAGTGTGTATTATATAAATTATATCAGTCCTCTGTCAATCCTCCATGATGTTTGTCCTTCTCTCTTTACTTCTTTTCCAGTGATGTCTGGGCCTTGGGGTGTGTCCTGTATGAAATGTGCACGCTAAAGCATGCAGTAAGTATTCTCTGTGTGGCTCAAAGTCATTGGCTAGGTTGCCAGGAACCTTTATGGTGATATAATTTCTATTTATTATTACAACTGTATTCAATCATACCTACACTGTTGAGGTCAGCTCAAATCAAACTTCTACTGTATCTATATGCTTTGGGAAACAGCTGAAATAATGATAACTTAATCAATGTGTAAATATTTGGTTGTGGGTTCGAGCCCGACCTCTGACTTTCCCTGGACCTCCTGTGTGAGGCTGCAAAAATTGGGTTAGCTAAGTCAGATACATCTTTCCCTCTACCCCCAGCCTGCTTGAAAGCAGACCAAGTCTGGCTATATCGGAGGAGAAAAATACCTAGAACTTGCCCGGGTACTAGCGTACTGTTCTCAACAGTGAAACTCTACACATTGGCCCTCATTTATCAAACGTGCGTAGAAACCAGTGTAGATCTGAGCGCAGAAATCATCTTACGACGAGACTCACGTGTGATTTACAAAACATTCGTATCACTCCAATTCCAGCGTACGAATGAACGGGTGTTGATAAATCAGACGGTTGAAAACAATCGTAATTTAAATAACACGCCCACAGTTATGCACGGTTTAGAGGCCTCGCCCTTAGAATTTACGACATGGATAAGTGAAATCCGGCAAAGAAAAGGATTTTCTCTGAGAAAAAATAAAGACGCTCAGGTCTCAGGTGCAGGCCAACAGCTTATTTGTTTTATTTGGAAGCTTAAAATCAGGCGTCGATTGTTAAAGGAAAATGCGGTGTTGACTGAGGTTACTGCTATAGTCATTGAACGCGATTAACGAGAACCTGAAGTGTATTTCAAATAAATGAATTATTTTCACTAAAC
>JACXGM010007624.1:0-30297 GCA_016801145.1 Umbra pygmaea | reverse complement strand
CGGCAGATCGAAACGTCACAGAAAGACAAGCTATACCTTAAAAAATCAAGGACAACCGAGGCTTTAAGAGAGTAGGTTTGAAAGCCAGATCAGTATAACAGGGATGCTTATTTTCGCGACTGAATACATGCCTACATTCATTTTTCCTATCTCCACAGTCGATTGGATTTCCACCGTGACGTCAGCGTGTGAAAATTCCGAAATGTCAAATCTTGCTCTTACACTAGCCTGGCATGTATTAAACATATCTCACTGTTCTACAAATGTCTGGGAGAAGCTACTAGCCCCTCCAGATCGCTGTAGGGTGAAGTATCCCTTTAAAGAGGCCAAACATGAAAACATACAGGCTGCAACACAAACACAACACGACTCACACAGACACAAGTCATCACTGACGCTGACGCCCTGTCCCCATTGTGACATCCTCATCACCAAGTGATACAGTCAGGCTAACTCACACACAGGAAATGTTCAGTCAGATTTTCTTTACATTTCATAGCTAAGCTCTGGCTTATACATCTGTCACTGAGACAATGTTTGTGTATGTCTATGTGTAAATAACAGGAGTTTATAACCTAAAATGTACAGTTTACCAAGTATGGAACATGTAATGTGAATATGTGACCACTTATATCTGGACTTAAAAAAGTCTTTCTTTTTTACATTTTATGAAAGTACAGATTCAGAGCTTTCAAATTGTATATCATGGAAATAGAAGGAGTATGTAGAAAGCTATGATGCTTCAAATGTTGACACACTTGGAATTGCAGTACTGAGAAATCACCCCTCAAAGATTTGCCCAAGATCTCATCCCTGGAGAGGTCCACTTTGTTCACACCCATTCAATATCGTTCACACCCTAAGCCTTAGCCCCACCAATCTCTGGCAGGAACTGTCAAGAACCTGTCCAACTAAGTTGCAAACCGTGGTAAGTTTCACACTTTACTGACAAGATTAGACCAGTAACATCTGTACTGTACTGTACAAGTAACATGCAACTGAAAGTTGGCAAGATAAATAGTTTATACAGTCATATGCAAAAGTTTAGGCACCCCTGTCAATTTTAATGATTTTCAACAAAATTGCACAGGTGCATAAATGTGGGCACCCCAACAGAAATATCACATCAATATTTAGTTTTTTATTAGAAATAACAGCCTCTAGACGCCTGTAATGAGTGTCTGGATTCTGCATGAAGGTATTTTGGACCATTCCTCCTTGCATAACATCTTCAATTCTGTTAGGTTTGATGGTTGCCGAGCATGGACAGCACACTTTTAATCACCCCACAGATTTTCAATGATACTCAGGTCTGGGGACTGGGATGGCCATTCCAGAAGATTGTACTTGTTACTCTGCATAAATCCCAGAGTAGATTTTAAGCAGTGTTTTGTGTCGTTGTCTTGTTGAAATATCCAGCCCCGCCGTAACTTTGTGACTGATTCCTCTACATTATTCTCAAGTATCTGCTGATATTTTAACCATCAACTTTAACAAGATTCGCAGTACCGGCACTGGACACACAGCCCCACAGCATGATGAAACCTCCACCAAATTTTAATGTGGGTAGCAAGTGTTTGTCTTGGAATGCTGTGTTCTTTTGCCGCCATGAATAATGACACTTTTTATGACCAAATAATTAATCAGTCCACAGCACCTCCAAATGCGCGTTTGCATACCTCAAGCAACTCTGTTTGTGGTGTGTGCAGAATTTTTTTTTTCCGCATAACTCTCCAGTACAGCTTCTCCTTGTGCAAAGTGCACTGAATTGTTGAATGATGCATGGTGACACCATCTGCAGCAAGATGATGTTATAGGTGGTCTGTGGGCTGTTTTTGACCGTTCTCAACATCCATCACGTTTGCCTCCGATATTTTACTTGGCCTTCCAATTCTGGCCTTAACAAGAACTGTGCCTGTGGTCTTCCATTTCTTCACTATGTTCCTCACAGTGGACACTGACAGCTTAAATCTCTGCAATAGATTTTGCAGCCTTCCCCTAAACCATAATGTTGAACAATCTTTGTTTACAGGTCATTTGAGAGTTTTTTTGAGGCCCCAATGTTGTCACTCTTCAGATGAGAGTCAAAGAAAACAACAACTTGCAATTTGCCACATTAAATATATTTTCTTATGATTGGATGCACCTGTCTATGAGGTTCAAGAATAATGAGCTCACCAAAACAATTGTGTGTTCCAATTAATCAGTGCTAGGTCGTTGCAGGTATTCAAATCAAGAAAATGACAAGTGTGCCCAAATGTATGCACCTGTCTAATTTCGAGTTTTGATGCATATTGTACATTTTCTGTTAATCCAGATAACCTCATATCACTACCAAAATAGTGAAATAGTGTCCTTCAGTTATTTCATAGATCAAAATGAAATTGCTGATCTAAACACCCAATTATTTATAAATGAAAAGCATGGATATTGTCAGGGGTGCCTAAACCTTTGCATACAACTGTATTATGTAACATTGTAAACAGTTAATGTTAGCTAGGTTCTTTAAAATGTGTTTGCTAATGTAGCCAGTTGGGCAAACTGACCAGATCTTGGTCTAGCTAAGCAGCTACTGTAGTTGGTAATTGGACTGCATTTATTTAGCGCTTTTTGTCTGACCAATGGTCACCAAAGCACTTTACAGTGCCTCACATTCACTAATTCATACACTCATTCATACACCGATGGCGGTGTCAGCCATGCAAGGTGCCAGCCAGCTCGTCGGAGGCAGCTGAGGTTAGGTGTCTTGCTCATGGACACCACAACACTTGGTCAGGTGGAACCGGGGCACAAACCACCAACCTTCCGGTTGCTAGACAACCTACAAGCTAGGCTAGCTATCAAAAAAACAACAGTAGTATTTTTACCTAACATTCTAAAATCCCAAACATATTTTAAAAGCTGACTAACTGAAATAACATGAATAAGACAATAGAGTATTCAGACCACTTTAAATGTTTTACTCTTTGTGTCATTGCAGCCATTTGATAGAATCAAAAAAGTTCATTTTATTTCTCAATAATGTACACTCATCCTGAAAGAAAAAAACAGAAATGTAGAAATATATGCAAATTTATTAAAAAAGAAAAACTGAAATATCACATGGTCATAACTATTCAGACCCTTTGCTCAGTACTGAGTAGAAGCAGACTTTTGAGCTAGTACAGCCATGAGTCTTCTTAGGAATGATGCAACAAGCCTTTCACACCTGGATTTGGGGATCCTCTGCCATTCTTCCTTGCAGATCCTCTACAGTTTCACCAGGTTTTTTCAGGTCTCTCCAAAGATGCTCAATTAGGTTGAGGTCAGGGCTCTGGCTGGGCCAGTCAAGAATGGTCACAGAGTTGTTCCGAAGCCACTCCTTTGTTATTTTAGCTGTGTGCTTAGAGTCATTGTCTTGTTGGAAGGTGAACCTTCAGCCCAGTCTTAGGTCCTGAGCACTTTGGATTAGGTTTTCTTCCAGGATATCTCTGTACTTGGCCGCATTCCTCTTTCCTTCAATTGCAACCAGTCGTCCTGTCCTTGCACCTGAAAAACAGCCCCATAACATGATGCTGCCACCACCATGTTTCACTGTTGGGATTGTATTGGGCAGGTGATGAGCAGTGCCTGGTTCTCCACACATACCGCTTAGAGTTCAATCTTGGTCTCATCAGACCAGATAATCTTATTTCTCATAGTCTGTGTTTTTTGGCAAACTCTTTGCAGGCTTTCATATGTCTTGCACTGAGGAGAGGCTTCTGTCGGGCCACTCTGCCAGAAAGCCCCGACTGGTGGAGTGCTGCAGGGACTTTGTGGAACTTTCTCCCATCTCCCTACTGCATCTCTGGAGCCCAGCCACAGTGATCCTTGGGTTCTTCTCTACCTCTCTCCCCATGGCTCTTCTCCCACGATTGCTCAGTTTGGCTGGATGGCCAGGTCCAGGAACAGTTCAGGCTGTCCCACACTTCTTCCATTTAAGGACTATGGAGGCCACTGTGCTCTTAGGAACCTTGAGTGCTTTAGAAATTCTTTTGTAACCTTGGCCACATCTGTGCCTTGCCACAATCAAGTCTCTGAGCTCCTCGGGTAGTTCCTTCGACCTCATGATTCTCATTTGCTTTGACCTGCACTGTGAGCTGTACGGTCTTATATAGACAGGTGTGTGCCTTTCCTAACAAGTCCAATCACTGTAATTAAACACAGCAGGACTCCAATGAAGGAGTAGAACCATCTCAAGGAGGATCAGAAGAAATGGACCTCTTGTGAGTTAAATATGAGTGTCACAGCAAAGGGTCTGAATACTTATGACCATGTGATATTTCAGTTTTTCTTTTTAATAAGTTTGCACAAATTCCTACATTTCTGTTTTTTTTATTGTCGGGATGGGGTGCTAAGTGTACATTCATGAGAAATAAAATTAACTTTTTTGATTTTATCAAATGTCTGCAATGAAACAATGAGTGAAAATTTTAAAGGGGTCTGGATACTTTCCATGCCCACTATAAATGGATGAAATTAATTTCTATTTCTACTGTCGGGCAGTTGAATAGAGTAAGTAATGTCTCCTACTAACATGGGCTTAACATTAGCCAAAACAGCGAGTTCCTCTCTCTGATTCCGAATCAGATAATGCCAGAACGCTGTAGTCATCCTCCAAACAGTCTTCCAGTACAACGTTTTCCCACTGATGTTTCCACTTAAATAATTGTTAGTGATTGTTACATTTCCTGAAAAGAAAAGCAGAGCTCTGTCAAACACCTAAATGTAGATGAAACATCACATATGATTTCACTACAAAATATAAATGAAAGCACCTTAATGTAATGGAGAAGCCTATTTTCCATCAAACCATTTACAGTTCTGCTGTCTATATCACAACTCCCGATCCTGGGGCTAACGCTGCTGGCGGTCAGGGGCTCTGGTGGTCGACATCACAGGCATTCTGACACTACTGTCCATTCCCCTCCATTAATCAGTGCATCTGTTTATTGTTTCCTTAATTGGGGTATCTATATATTGTGTGTTAGTTACAGTTGGGGTTGTGGGTTATTGTTTCTCTGCATTACGGGCTGATAAACCTACTTGGTGCTCGACACCAGCTATTTGTTATTTTGCCATATATGGTGTACCTTTACTTTGGGTGTTAGTGTAGTCCACTTATTGAGCTGTTTGCATTTATTTACGTCACATTCTACTCAAGAGCCTCGCTAAGCATCCTGCATGTGACGTCTCGCCTACATCTACCATGTTACAGTCTAATTCATCCTCGGTACATTGGTTTAGATCTCCATCCAGCATGTCATAGGTTTAGACCCGTAATGTGTTGGAGAGGAAACGGGGTAAATAAATGCAGTGTTTTTCACTTTGCAAAGCAATTTCCTGTACAATTTGGTGCCCTGGCAAATTGGGCACCTCCTTAAGTGGCCTTGCCTCTGAAATCAATTTTCACGCCTGGTCTACATATTTTTACGGTCTCACCTGTCTAAATTGGTGATGCTAGTTGGGCAGGCAGGTGCGGGGAGCGTTTAGTTGAAGTCTTTAGTTTTACTAGAGTTTAAAAGCAGTTGGAGGCCACGGAAGAAGTGTTGTATGGCATTGAAGCTCCTTTGGTGGGTGTTAGCACAGTGTCCAATGTAAGGCCGGATGTATAGAAAATGATGTCATCTACAGTATGTAGATGTAGATCAGAGTGTTGCCAGCAGCAAACGCGCCATTGAAATATACATATAATTGAGTCTGCCCAAGAATTGAACACAGAGGCACTCCCATAGAGACAGCCAGACGATGATCCTGATCTGGGGATATAGTTGATGAACCAGTCGAGGCAGTCATTTGAGAAACCAGTGGTGGGATGTGTACCAAAATGCTAAAACCCTTGGAATTAGTTCTAGGAAAATCTCTAGCAAGCATATATTACTAAGATTCCATTATTAGCTGATACCAGTAGCGGCTGCTGGTCTTTCAAAGAGGGGAAGCTCATTTTCGGACTACAACATAAAAAATGTCCATTACAATTAATACATAAATTCTGCCCTACGTTCCTTTTCATGAAAATGCTCTGTGACGCTGTCGTACCAACTAGGCGTCTTTTCCAGTGACTTGACCAGTGTCCTCCTAATGGCCAGCAAGCTAGGCTGCTTAAACGGCCTTGGCCCATTGTGTTACTGGTGTAGGACTTGAGTCGCTTTAAGCAGGAGAAGTTCCTTTCTGCAGATGTACCTTAGCTCCAATTGTTGCCATTAATGAGAACAGTTTGTAAAGCTGAGGCATTGCACTGTCCAACTCCATGTCATTAAGGAACACAAAGTAATCACACAGCTTTCCCCTGTTACCCTGCAAGTCCTGATATGAATACAGGACTTGAAGTTCAGACCTCAGTCTCCCTGAATCAAAGTGATGGCCATAACTTTTCAGGAAATTTTGGAAGGCCTCCTCTGGAAATATGTCTCATGTCATCAAATTTCCCTGGATTGACTAATTCTATGTAGTGCATACTTTCCAAATTTGAAAATCGTTGAGGAATCTGCTCCAAGATGTTATCAGGGATGGCCATGTACAGATATCTGTACCGCTCTTGGGGATCCTGCAATTGGGTTAGATGGCACTTTCTCATGGGCTCATCTCGTGGGTCTGATGTGGGATCTGCTGCTTTGGCATAAACAGGTTGGAAACCCCCTCTGACCTCTTCTCTTTGACAAATACAAGAAGCGACTCTATTTTCTTGCAGTAAAGAACATCCATATCCCTCTGCTGGACAATATCAAAGACCACCTCAGTCTCAGAGAAGATTTGTTCATGTGTACAACATGAACACACTCAAAATCCTCCAATTTACTTACTTTACTTAGATTGTATCAGGTGTTGTGCTGTACAGTATTTTGGATTGTTAAATGCTTTTGAAGCGTGAATTGTATTGAATGATGGTTAAGTTGTCCTGCCTTCTTTGCCAGTCACCCTTGAAAACTAGACTCTGGGGCTCAATGGGATTTTACCTGGTAAAAATGGGTAGCACTCACTTTTGATTCAATAACTTGTCTGGATGAAGTTGACATTCTCCCACTTTCTGTGTGTATTAAATACACACATCTATCTTCTCCAGTTACTGGACAGACTAGGTAATGAAAAATAATGAACGTATGAAAATGAGTAAAGGATGAAATGATCTGTGTACCTTTTGCTTGAGGAAAAACTGTCATGCCAAAATGTGCTGAGTAGAATCCTGTTTGGACAAAGATGAAGATCAGTTGAATCACTTTGCCATGTGAAAAGTAGGATTTAAGATTGACAGTGTGAGTTGAAACCAAGGGTAAAGCAACTGTGTATAGCTTGTTTTTTGCTGAAAATATGGGATTGTGTTTGTCTAAGGCAGTGTGGCAGTTTGTTGACATAGCAGAAAGTCAGAAATTACATGGACCTTGCAATCCTCTGGCCTTCTGCTCTGAGGGAAATTTGCTACTTCGTAAGCATGATTCAGGGCCACATGTATTTCTTCAGGTGCATGTGATTGTGATTGCATAGGTACGTCTCTTCCACATGCTAAGCAAACCACATGGGGTATGAGGGAGGAATAACTGATGTCCTGAGAGAGATCTGTGTGCTCACAGTGATCAAAGATTGAGGTTTTGTGAGTGACTGTGAGATGGAGCGAGACTTTTATCTGTGAATGAGTGAAATACACAGCTGATATTGATTAAGCTGGAGTGGAGTGGGGAGGTGGTGTGGGGCCCGTCTTTCTCTCTTGGGGATAGATGCTTCCAGCTAATTAATATAGGGTAGAACAGCAGGCAGCATAGCAACAGACACCGCCTGAATCCTCCATAACAATGGTAAATTACCATAATGCAAAGGTTAGGGATTTAACACACTAATATGAGATCCACAATGACCTTGAGACTCAAAAGTGTGTGAATTGTTTTATAAAATGATGTTCCATTCACTTTTGCATCTACGGTAGTTTATAGGTTTTGAGTGCAGTGGAAATCCGCTAAAGCATCCTGTTGTCCACGGCACAAGGGATATGTTTTTTATGTGAAGAAGTGGATTAAGATTGGACTTCCAGAGGTTAATAAAGTCAGAGCTCTCTAGTGCAGCACCCTCGTGGTGGGATACGCCCTCGATGAGCTGCTTTTCCTAATCTGAATGGCTTTCTCGGAAGGCAGAGCGCCAGCCTCGAGACTGAGTGGGCATGCTCTAACTCTTTAATGAAATAAGAGGGGCCTTGCTGGGAAAGAGAGAGGCAATACCAAGTTTGTGTGTGGGCCACCATGTCTCAGTCTAAGGAAGATATGGCTCCTGGGTTTCCCCAAAAGCCCAACCACATACATTCTGTCACAATGTGGCCTACTGTATCTGCGTAATATGATGATACGTGTTGCGCCATATTAACAAAGCTGTAGCCTGGTTCATTTTTTTGTGTATCTGAAAGATGTTTCAGCTGAACAAAATCTCGAATAGCTTTTCCTTTTGGCTGGGTTTGGTTTGTGACTAGCAAGCCTTTCATTTGTTTCTGCTAAGATAATTTATTATTATAGGAAGTGGCAGATATAGAACATGTTTCATAGTATTTTGCTGTTACGGACTGTCCTGCTTACAGTGCCCTCCTGAAGTATTAATACTTTGAAATATTTTTCATTTTTGGGGGGGTTTAAACTCTAAATTGTTGGATTTTAAAGCAATTAATTATATGGTTAATTATATTTTCTCAGTTGTATATGAGGATATAAAGTGTGTATATACTGGTTTAACAACAATGTTTCATGCATATATCCCCTATTTCCTGGCACGAATAATAGTGATGTGTATGTACAGTAGGTGAGCTTTGATTATCATGTTACCTAATGGAGGAAATGAGACCCATACCAACTATGCAGTTGCACTCGTGAACTTATTTGATGTATTCTACATAACATGACAGTTGGAGAAGAGGAGTAATCTCCACCTTCTCAGTGGATATAAGCATGTATATATAAAAAAGACACATGTGGATCTGGTTCCGTCCTTCAGGGAAAAGTTGCATTGCCTTTCAATCATACATGCAACACTACATTATCAGCCCTGCCAACTCTCACGCATTGGCCGTGAGACACACACATTTGATTGGTTTCACACCGTGTGAAACCAATCAAATGCCAGAGAGTTGTCAGCCCTGCATTATATGTAATATCCACCATCATGAGCAAATCTTTTTTGTTCAAGTCTGGGTTGAGATGTAATGGGAGGATCAAATCAGGACATATTCTCAAAATGGAATCGGTTGGAAACAGACTGTAATATCCAGCATGCCAGCCTAGACAAAGAAGATTCAAAGTCCAGTTAAGAAACAGGAAGTACTGTGTTAACAGCTATCCTGGGTCTCCAGAATAATAACCATCCAGATGGTCTGATTTTTATAAGATATTTTATCACTCAAAACAGGCACTAATGCGTCTGTACCCTGTAGTCTGTACCCCATAGTAATTGTTGGTATTATTCAGGTTGACCCTGCACATGTGCCCAGGGTTTGGAGCAAGCCAGTAAATCAACCACTCTGTGACTGATGTTCCCAGGAGGAGTGTCCTTATAGAGCTAGTCTGCAGGTGACACAAAACTCTTGACATCTCTCTAAAATGTGGAACTAGTCGAAACAATATGTTTGAATTGCCAAGGTTTGGCCGAAACCAGTCACTGTACGTGTTAAGATGTTCTCTCTGTTACTGGCTGGCAACCAGCACTGAACTGCACACAAAACAAATGATAGAGGGAAAAAAACTGTTATAATGGGGAGTGTCACACACCCACCAGTCATGTTACCCAGGTGCTGGAAAATGCACAGGCAGCTTTAAAAGTCAGACTCCACAGACAGGGGGATTCACAAATCAATTTCCAGGAATAAAAAGTGTTTAGCAGGTGACAAACAGTTCACCCTGTGGTTTACAAGAATCCTAGAGAGTTTGTGAGAATACTAACTTTGTGCCCAAACTTACACAAATCTACAGCATGCCCAAAGCATATAACCTGGATCACTAAATGTCTCATGGGAACTATAGATATATACAATGGAATAAGAAATTATATCCACTAATAAGACACATATGGAGGATGGGTGCCCACCTCTGTTCAGAGAGATGCACAACACTGTACCCTGGCACACAGTTAACTAGTATGAAGTCACAAATGTTTTGGCGCTGTAGAACAAACATTGCCCACCCCATTTCCAACAATGGCCAAGGTATTACCTTGATTGACTGTAGCTGAAGAGGTATGTACGGCATCTTTTTATTATTTGACCTTTATGTATACAGAGAATTGGACTGCGACCAACATCTCTTTCACAGCTGAGCCTGTGTAACAAAAATGTATGGGGAGAAAAAGAGGAAGGGCAAAGACAGGGGCTTTCAACCCCATCATTAGGGGTACGTGTGGAGTCGAAAGCTCAGACAGCTACACATTTCTGGCACACGGGACACTTTTTACAGTACTGATTGCTAGTTGTTTATCTTGCTTAGACAGTAGCAAGCTAAAACTGCCATATCAGGCAAATTTTTATTTACAACGGGCTCCAAAATTACTGGCACCCCTAAATGGCAATGCACAAACAATACTGTAAGAAATATAAACAATAAAATTATAGAGAAAATCGAAAAATACCAGCATTGAGAAATTCTGTATTTTGTTATTGTGTCAATGGAACCAACCAAAATAATTTATTGATTAAAATAAAAAAATCAATGTCCTCCAAATAATGGTTTCACAATTAATGGCACTCAATATATTTAAGTTAATCCCCATCTTAAGGAACTATATTGAGTCATTGCATCACTTCCTGTTCCACTGGGGTATATAAATGAGGTAACATGCATGTAATATCCCTTTGTCATCCAACACCATGAAGAAAACAAAAGAACTGGCAGTTATAAAAGAGACAGATGGTCATAGAATTTCATAAATCTACAAGAAGATTCACAAATGATTGAATATTCCAAGGAGCATTGCCAGGGAAATTACAAAAATTATTTTAAAGATATGAAACAGTTGAAAACCTCACGGGTGGAGAAGCATAAGCATTTTGCCTTGCATGATAGGGAGGAGGATGGTGAGCGCAGCAACAAAATCCCGAAGAATCACTGTGAATTTATTGCAGGTACTGGTGGTGTCTTGGGGTCACCAGGTTTCAAAAAGCATCATCAGACGCCACCTCTACAACCATGGCCTCTTTGAAAGGGTTGCCAGTAGAAAGCCCTTTCTGACCCCAAGATGCAGACACGAGCGCTTGGAGTTTGCCAAATGTATTTAAATTATGACTGAAAGAAGGTGCTTTGATCAGATGAGGACCAGCATTGAACAATTTGGTCAGATACAGCTTTGGCATGTTTGGAGCCGAAACAGAGGTGCAAACAAGGAGGCCCCTCGTATCCACAGTGAAATATGGTGATGATGACTCTGTTTTAATTCCAGGGGTACTGGATAAGATTGACAGGCAATTTTGACAATCTACTTGCCTCTGCCAGAAGGCTGGGACTTGGCCGTAGGTGGACTTTCCCACAAGACAATGACCCAAAATATACCTCAAGATTCAATGGTTCTGTGACAACAAAATCAATTGCCATCTCAGTCGCCGGACCTCAATCTAATCGAAAACATTCAAAGAGGGCTTTTGAGTTGAAGAGGGCATTTAATGTGAAGGATCTTGAAATTATCTGCATAGAGGAATAGTCCAAAATCCCTCCAATGGTGTTTCTTAACCTTGTCAAACATTACATTAAGAGACTCCATGTTGTTATCCTTGCCAGAGGTGGTCGCACTGATTAAGGAGTGCCAATTAATATGGAATGTTGATTTTGGTTTATTTTATTTTGTGTTAAATAATTGTATGATTACATTATACATTATCAAAGTACAATGTTTCCCACATTTTTGAGTTTCTCTCTATAACTAGATAAGGTACAATTTCTGGGGAAATTTTGAAGTGTTCTTGCGGCCACCTGCATTGGCCATACATGACCCATTCATTCCTATGGGAACATTTTTAAGGTGGAGAATTGACCACCAGTTCAGCCATTTTGTCCGCGATATTGCATTGTATGTATTATTCCTTATCACCATATAGGAAGTCATATATGAGACACCTGTTTGCCGAAGGATAGGTTGATCGGAGTTACTGTTGATTATAAGCTAATTTTCAAATGTTGAAATGAAAAAAATATTCTGGTTCTGAGGAAGTAGCTAAGCTAGCATTAGCATTAAAAATCAAAGTTTAGCAGTCTGCCGAAGGGTCTAGTCACTGTTAGAAGTTGGCTAGCTAGCGTCATTGGTTAGTAGAAATTTGACCAGACCAAACCATCCACCAAACCATCCCTGCTTGCTCTAAATTCATCTTTATCAAAGTTCAGATGCATGTGAGCAGAAGCAACGAGAATATACTACATCTATTGAATGTAGTATATTCTCGTTGTAGTGAATCTACTGTGCTCTATGTGCACTATAGACTAGGGGAACAGTTGCTTATTAAAAAATAGCACCCAGGATTTACATTATTCTGTACTGTCATATTCCAACCGGACTCCACCTGTCTTTGTTTAATTACCCATCATTGTTCACAGCTGCCCCTTGTTACCAACTAGTGTGTGTACAGTATCTCTCTTTCCCTATATCCTTCTTTCCCTTGTCTTTGTCCTTCATTGTTGGCCATTAGCCATGTAAATTGTGTTATTTGCTATACAGAATCTACAGCGTTTATAGGTTGCCTTGCCAGGCGCTGTTTCATATTTTCCCTGGTTTTACTATTCACGAGTAGTTAAGTGATTTACCAGTCTCTAGCGCTTATTTTCTATTGTTAAATATGGAGAAACCAACTACTTCTGCATCTACCTCCTGACTAGACACAGTGTCATTACAAGTACATACAGTACAAGACAACGAAGCATGAGAACCTACAATTATTTTAGCATGGTCAAATCAAAACTCTGATTATTACAAAATTACTTTTTTATTATATCAGTCACAGTATTTCCAAAATACTCCAGATATTCTGAACTTTACTGTAAAATTGAGAATCTGTAACTACATGGTATTGTCGGAAATCCCTCACAATTTTTTTCGAAACAATTAGAAAGTGCTAACTTTTTCAAACCTACTTGTCCACCCTGACAGTACAGCGGAAACTCCTTACAATGCACATTTAAATGAACAATACTTAATCAAATTCCATTTGGCAGGTGTATGAACATATCCGGCTAGCTCATTAGTAAAGTACATAGCTGATAATTACTCTATTGTTAATCTAAATTGAACACAGTCATGCATTTTTTATCTCTCCTCCACATACAGAGGAGTGAGTTGTAAGAACGTAAAGAACCAGGAGGGATTTGGATTGGCATGGCTTTTCTCTGCCCAGGCTTCTTAATGCTTAACATCAAATATTTTAACAAATGAAACATACAAACTGTAAGATTATTAAATTACCTATCTTAGGGTGACTATGTACCTTCACTCCAATTGCTGATTACTCACATCACCAGATTTGCTGCCTTCATTCATTACGTGTCTATTTTGTTCCAAAGCTACATTGTTTCCTTTGTTCTATTAAGATGATTGAAAGTGTCTAAAGCCCGAAAGAAGGTGCTTTAAAGTTGTTGTATTAAGGTGATTGAAAATATCTACAGCTGGAAAGAAGGTGCATCTACGATGTATTAAGGTGATTAAAGTATCTAGATCTGTAAAGAAGGTGCATCTACGATGTATTAAGGTGATAAAAAGTATCTAGATCTGTAAAGAAGGTGCATCTAATATGTATTAATGTGATTAAAAGTATCTAGATTTGTAAAGAAGGTGCATCTACGATGTATTAAGGTGATTAAAAGTATCTAGATCTGTAAAGAAGGTGCATCTACGATGTATTAATGTGATTAAAAGTATCTAGATCTGTAAAGAAGGTGCATCTACGATGTATTAATGTGATTAAAAGCATCTAGATCTGTAAAAAAGGTGCATCTGCGATGTATTAAGGTGACTAAAAGTATCTAGATTTGTAAAGAAGGTGCATATACGATGTATTAATGTGATTTACAGATCTAGATACTTTTAATCACATTAATACATCGTAGATGCACCTTCTTTACAGATCTAGATACGTTTAATCACATTAACATCATATAGACATACAGATGGGGCTGAATGTATTGGTTCCTTGGCATTTTATTCAAATAATGCACAATTGGTATCACAGGTATCTACAATAGCATAATAATTAATACAGACCATTTTTATGGAAAAAGAACTCTTTCTGCTGTTTTGTGTTACTGTGTGTATCACACTGAAAATGGAAAACAGAAGGAAAACCAGAGAAAATTGCAACCATTTTTATATACAGGTTCAGGGGCTCATATTTCTAGTGACCCAGTGCCATTGGACATCATGCATGCCCATGCCATCACACTGCCTAAACTGTGATTTACAGAGGATCCTTCGGACCATGAGCCATTCCAAGGCTTTTCCATACTGTTTTCATCCCATCATTCTGGTACCGGTAGATTTTTGTTTTCTCTGCCCAAAGACTGCTTTTCCAGATCTGGGCTAGCTTTTGTAGATGTCGTCTGGCAAAGTCTACACTGCATTCCACATTATTATGCAAATTATATTTTACACAGATTTTCCTAAATAGTCGATGCAAATGACAGTCAGTATACAGTATATAAGCCACCAACCTTGAAAAGTTATAAGGGTATAAGTCGAATTTCATTGAACAAACCACCCAATTAAAACAGTATTTTTTTCAAAAATATAAAACTCAAAATGCACTGTTCCAAATTATTATGCACAACAGAGTTTCAAAACTCAAAAACAAGAATTTAAAGAGTAGTTGCATGTGAAATGAGATGTGAGCAGCACTAGTCAGTTGTGAGAAGAGTGTAGTTTTGTTCAAATATATTGCGTACGCTCTATACATATATACTTATTTTCCATGTTCCACGGCACAGTAAGAGCGTGTGAAGATATATATATTACAGTTGTGCTGCTCACATCTCGTGTCACCTGCAACTACTCTTTTAATTATTGTTCCCTGGATAATACACAAATAAACCTGCAAGTCTCTAAGACACCTCGGCCTATGGTCTCTCTTTCTCCATTCCCTTCACACGCCAATCGTGACAGAGAGTCTGCAATTTAAGTCATTATGTAATTGTAACTTGTATATATTTTGTTAAACACCCAAAATAACAAAACTTGTGTGTGTGAGTGTCCAATTATTTTTGGAACTAACTGTATGAACACTTGAGTCACAGCTGACCCCCCATCCCACAAGAAACAGATACAAAACACCTGACAATGATCAACCCTTACAATATCCTGTTTCAAATACATTTAATTAAAATCAAATTCCCATACAATTGTATTTCTTTACATCTTTAAACTAGACGAAATGAATCTCAGATTGTTTTTGGCACAAAAATAAGACAAATCAAGAGGGGTTTAATGATAGTTCTTGATGATTTCAAACACATTCCATTGCCTTCCCATTGACCATTCAACATCAGTGCAAATGTTATTAATAATAACATACTTTTTAATTCCTCAAAATACTGGATGCTTTTCTTCTTTTAGAATACTACAAGATCCCACTACACACAGTACAGGACTTGTATGGCAGTATTTTAAGAAGAATTGGAGCTGTTGGTCCTTGATAATAATTTATTCTTATGTGTTTCCGTTAGGTTGTCCACCCTCTGTATATGTTGTGACAGAGATTGCTGTTGTATTCAGTGGTTTTCAGGACTGTAGCTTTCACAAACTGTCCGAGTGCTGTAATTGTCACCTGGTGACGATGAGGTTTTTCATTTTCCAATCATGAGTGCTGTGTGATAAACCTGATGTGTTCATTCTCACGTGAGCTGTGTTAGCAGTCATTCTAATTGGTTTCCTGTGCCACCAATCCCAAGTGCTCAGATGCGCTACAAATATGCATATATATATATATATATATATATATATATATATGTCCCAAATTCTCAAGTGTGGTATTTATCAGGCTTGTTTCCCAATTACATGCTCTAACCCAAATCAAGAGGTGACATTTCTGCATGCTTATAATTCCAACTCTTGATTGTGCACAGGTAGGGAAAATAAATGGAACTCCATATAAGGCAGAGGTGCACAGCCATTCTCCCATGTGATGGCGCAGACACACAACTCTCATTAATTTGCTTACTGCTTAGACCCGTAGATCCCCTTAAAGGTGCTCTATCTAGAATATTGGGGAGTGAAAACAATTTTTTCAAGAAATGTAGATTTTATAGCATTTGTAAACTGGTCAATTAAAAGTGAATGTAGTTCATGTTTTATTAATTAAATTGTACAAATGGCACCTTTCAAATATGTGTGTAAATATATCACTTTAGTTTTACACATGAAAATGAGGATGTTGTAAAAAAAACATAGTACACAAGAAAACATGGAAAGTTTCTGACACAAGTACTGAAATTATACAACTGCTCCCGGGTGCATCTTCAATAACATTTTTATCAAGGGATCCATTTTCTGTAATGTTTCATTTTGGATAAGTTATAATTATGTTGGGATATAAACTAAACATTGAGCTGATGGAATATAATTACAAGGGACTTTTACCCTTATTTAAAACTGACTAAACACACATGCCAGTTTGAGGCAGGTACCTGGGGAGCAATTATGGTTAATTGCCTTTAATCAAAGACAGAATGACATTTTTCCCCATGATGGCTCAAAGATTCAGTCTAACAAATTTTTGGCTGATGGTGAAATGATCTGACTGCTAGGTTACCTGTAAGACCTGAATAACCCAATAATACCTTTCTGATTGGGTACATATTGTACAATGCCTTTTTCTCTTGGATAGAGCTAAACCATTTCTTTAAGAAACTGTAACCTGTGAAGACATGGGGGTCAGAGGAAAAAAGTTAAACTAGATGTGGAAGAACTGATGCCATAACTATTTATTTTACATCTCTATATAACAGAGTTATAAAAACTACAAACTAAAAATATTTTTCTGGGTTTGGCTTAGTTCACAAGTTTTGGAAAAATCCTAATTTTGACCAAAATGCCAAAATAAAGGGAGCTCATCACTTACCAGTGATCTATGAAATGAATAGAAAAAGTAAAAAAATATTAATTATGGTGAAAAGTTAGTTATAAACATCCATTACTTGCTAATTTGGGTATTATTTATGAACTTCCCAAATTAGGAGAACCCAGCCAAGTACTTTTACTTTGTACTTTTTACAAGTCTGCTAAATACAATTATTACTCTCTGTGTAACATATGGTTGATGCATTGCAGGACAGTCTACATGGTAGTCAGTGGTTCAAGCCTGACTATGGGTTCTCTAACTTTCCCTGGACCTCCTGCTCAAGGCAGCACAAATTGGTATAACGCAGCTTGGGATTTGGGTTAGATAAATCAGATTATCCATCTTGTCACATCACTCTCCAGCAAGTCTTTGTGTGCAGATTGGGCGCCTGTATATTCAATTGCGGAAATATGATCGGTGAGCGTAATCATCCTGTGAACAATCTAACTAAAGGCTTCTGACTTGGATGAGCAGTGCGAAAAAGTATCGGCGGCTCAGCGACATGTAGTTGGATGAATCATGTGCATGCCTTTCGCAATCCCATTAAAAATAAAATAAATGTGTTTTGCTTGATCACTCATGTTATTTAAAGAATCATACACATCTTACAAATTCTGCCAGGGTGTATGTAAATTTATAAGCAGGACTGTACATATAACAAATCTGCTTTAAGAAATAACACAACGTGTGTGAGTGTTGAATTCATAATCCTTCAAAATACACGTCAACTGCAGGGAATAACTTCCAGTATAAAGCCTTCCGATAGAGATAGGAGCCTAGGGTTTGATGTGGCTTCAGACATTCTGGAAGGCATTCCAGAGACTGGAGGCAGTTGAGCATGATCCCTCAAGCAGTGAAGCTTGGTCTTAGGCAGGGGCGGACTGGCCATCGGAAGGATTGGGAGTTTTCCCGAATGGCCATTCCATTCCGGGCCGAACGGGCCGTCACATTTTATTTTGACGGCCGGTTTGACGTATTAAAACAAGTGACAGTAGGCTGAAATGGACTGGCTTTTGCATTCGCAAAACTGCGCTATGGCCCGGCCGTCAAATCGAGAGAGATTTCCTCTATATTCAAATGAGGAGAAACCCAGAGTGAGTGATTGACGAACGCGGGGAGCGACAGATACAGCGCACGCGCACACGCGTGAATGCGTAAATTAAAAGCTGGAGATAATTAGGTTGCCATTGTGTTCTCCAGGTTACATGTTTTCTAGTGTTAATGAGTAATAAAACTTTAGATCCAGATTCAAGATGTTTTTCAATGGTGTGTTATTGGGGTGTGGTGGACCTGGAGGCAGTTGCCAGTATGGTCTTGGCATTGCTGCCGTCTCATTGAATAAATGTGTGCTTCATTTATGCCCTTATCTCTTCATTGCAGCTGTTCAGATGGGCACCTTCATCAGTGGGATTTGGGGCAGTTTTTACATATGGCTGGGTATCATCTTCAAAGCAATGGAATGAAAATCAATGCTGACTGATGACACAAACAGGAAGATTCAAAGAACAAAAGGTGGAACGTCTAGTGACACATAGTCCTGTTTCAGAGTTAGAAGTTAAAACAAGTAGGTCCAGACAGTCCTATATTGTCTAGGAGGTGTTTAACTGATTGCGGTGGTTGATAGTTTCTGATATCGGGCTCTACTCCAGGATGTTCAGTTGACAGGAAGAGCCTGAATCAGCCGTCATTGCTGACCCTGAGGGGGGGGGGCGTTTCAGTGCAGTGAGCCGGCCCGGAAACATGACTGGAATTTCTCAAACAGTAGGTTGTTCTGATTGAGATTATCCTGGAGCTGTGTGGCACCTACATTTTCCAACACCTTGGAGGAGAAGGGGAGTATGGTTTATTGCTCTGTAATGTGCCTGCTCTTCTGGGTCCAGGGTGGGCTTCGTTTGAAGTAAGATGATGAGAGCGCTCTGAAGGGCAGGTGGGACGCAATCTGGATTATTAAATGGCTTTGGGCATGATTTAAGCAATGCTGTTGGCTCAGAATCAAATATAGAAGAGGAACATATTATGTAGGTGTTGTAGATATTGGTTAGTTCAGTTTTTTGGTTAGTTCCATCTAGGTTAGATCAGTCTTTGCCTAAAATCTCCTCACATACTGTACACTTGTTTTAATAGCTGGCTTTAGACTTGAGTTGTATTATATCATTTTACAACCAGACCTTGATACCAAGCTCCTGTTTATGCAGACACACATTACCATAATCTCTCAATAATCTGAAGAAAATATGCATCTTAGTTGTAATGTTTAATGTATTATCAATGCAAATTATTTATGTTTTAGACAAAACAGCTATTAGTTGTTTAGAGTAAATAAATTAATATTGTTTTTACTCAATGTTATTACTACTTATTTAACATGCACTGCTCAAAATAACGTCATAAGCAAAGTACAACACCAAGTCAATGAAACTTCTATCAATCTGTCCAGTTAGGTAGCATAAGCGATTGTGAATCAGTGTCAATTGCATTGGTGGGAATGAAATAGACAACGGGTGGGCAGGAGAAGCAACAGAAAGACAACCCCCCAAAAGGAAATAGTTTTGCAGGTGGTGGCCACAAACAATAGCTCTCTCCTCATCCTTCATGACAGATTATTCTACAGTTTTGCATTTAGCTAGTGTCCTTGTCACTACTGGTAGCAATTAGGTTGTACCTGCAGTCCAATCAGGTTGCACAGGTAGTCCAGCTCCTCCAGGATGGCAAATCCATGTGCCATGGCAAGAAGGTTTCCCATGTCTTCCAGTAGGGTGAAGTTAGCAAAAATTGGCCACTTTTTGGTAAAGGGCTTATAATACCATCAAATAAGCTATGCATGAGATCTAATGTAATTTTTCTGCCCTGCCTGCATAGAAAACTCAGACCAATCAAAACTATTTTTCAAGTCCATAAGTATTGAAGCAATAATGCAAGATCAGTTATTGTGATTTGCTGTAAAGATATTAAGAGATATGATGCTACAACTTTATTTGGCCCATTTTACACAATGGCCCAATTTAGCTGACTTCACCCTACAGTCTCAAGAGCATGGAGGAGATACCAGGAAATAGGTCGTTACACGAGGAGACATGGACAGGGCCATAGAAGGGAATCAACCCAGCAGCAGGACAGGTTTCTGCTCCTTTGTGTGAGGAGGAACAGGAGAAGCACTGCCAGAGCCCTACATAATGACCTCCAGCAGGCTACTGGTGTGCATGTTTCTGACCAAATTGTCAGAAACAGACTCCATACGGGTGGAATGAGGGCACAATGTCCGCAAGTGGGATTTGTGCTCACAGCCCAGCACCATGTAGCTTTATTGGCATTCGCCAGAGAACACCAGAAAGGCAGGTCCACCATTGGCGCTCTGTTCTCCACAGATGAGGGCAGGTTCACACTGAGCATATGTGACAGACATGAAACAGTCTGGAGACACAATGCGGAATGCTATGCTGCCTACAATATCGTTCAGCATTGGATCAGTGATGGTCTGGGGAGGTATATCCTTAAAGGGTCGAACAGAGCTCCACGTGCTAGCCAACTGCTGTTAGGTACCGGGATGAAATCCTCAGACCCATCATCAGACCTTACATTGACGCAGTGGGCCCTGGGTTCCTCCTGGTGCAGGACAATGCAAAGCCACATGTGGCCAGAGTGTGTAGGCAGTTCTTGGATGATGAAGGCATTGATCCAATTGACTGACCCTCACTTTCCCTAGACCTGAATCCAATTGAGGTCCTCTGGGACGTTATGTTTCGGTGAATCCGATGTCACCACATAGCACCACAGACTGTCCAGGAGCTTACAGATGCCAAGATCCCCCAGGACACTATATGATGTCTCATCAGGAGCATGCTCAGATGTTGTTGGGAGTGCATACAGGCACATGGGGCCATACACGCTACTGAGTCACGTTATGAGTTGCCGTGATGAAATTCACGCAAGTTGGAACAGCTTGTGATTTCAAGTGTTTACTGATTTTAGCTCTGAGCCCTCAATCGGTTGGTGATTTTGGTTTCCACTGTGTAATTTGACTGTTTATTTTTTCATTTTGTTGAGCAGTGTACTTTATACAAGGCTAAATACCTATAGAATATGATTTCTATTAAACACTAAATATTGCACACACTGACTACAGTTGAGTGTCTCCTGGTTGTTCAGGTGCATCTTCTAAATTACTTGAAGATTTACATTTAATATATAAATCAAATGTGTAACTAAGTTCCCAGATGGGTAATTAGTCTATAAAGCTGTCTTGATAATGGTATGATAAAATGGAGTTCAGAAAGGTGCTTGAAATCCTTAATGTGGTAGTTCCAAGATTGTGAAACTGCATGAAATGTAAATAAAGGGCTGGAACTTCCTTTGTGTGCAAAAGCTAATATACCTTATTACTGTCATCATAAATCAGAAGTCTAACTTTTATATTTTCACTATGGAAAATTACAATGATTTAACTTTTGTTTTTGCTTAGTGTGGAGAAAAGCACTATTGGTTGTTTGTTGGTCATGTGGCCAGCATGTGTGATCCCTCTAAATGAAAAAGAATGTTAGGTAATTAATGTGGCAATAAAAAGTAGAACTGTTTGTAATTATAGTGATTTCTGCATAAATTGGGTTATAAAATGTGATCAGGGGTCCGTTCTTCGTACGTCGCTTAATACATCCAAGATCAAAGGACACATCCAAGATGACATCATCTGGCTAATCATGATCTGGCTAATTAGGTTCTTCGAACACACCTGCCATTTACGATTAGTATCGCTGGATTGATTCAGCTGAGATGATTGCGCGTATGTGCGTTGGCATAAAAGGAGAGATGTATCGATAGTAGAAACGTTGATCAGCAACACTGCTATTGGCTGCTCATCATGGCCAAAGAGTGCGCCCAGTTTTTCTCCGCAGCAAAGCAACGGTTATTGCTTGAAGGTTAAACGGAATTTGAAAGTTTGATTAAAACGCAAGGGAACACCTCAAAGTTTGCAAAAGCCAGGAGAGAGGGCTGGCGAAAAGTAGCAGACAAATTAAATGCATAAGTGGTCGCCGTGTTATGGTTCTATCACTTATTACAGTATTCTTGTATTTTAATAATTACATAATTTCATTTCATAATTACTAAATGTCAGAGCCACCACACAGTACTATTGCTGACCTTGCATAACAATATCTCTTATTGCAGGCAAAAAATGACTACCACTGGCTTTTCTTTACAAAGAATAATTGAAATAAAACTGAAGGAGCTAAGCATAATGTATTGTCTTTTTTATATTCATTTAATGTGTTCTTTCTTTTCAAAACACAAATCAAAAATGGTGTTCCTCAATTCTGTCCCATGCAGCTATGCCACTAGGTTGGTCCAAGTGCACTGGCTGACGGTCATCATCAGGCTACACCTCCACCACATGGCTGCGTTGTTACGGGTTTGTGGTCCGGAGTTTGGGTCAGGGAATGGCGTCATGAAATACTGCCTGAAGGCATAGCCCCTGTCACCAAGCCGGATCCCACCCTAATCACCTGTATAATGGAAAAATGCACTTTTGTTAGGCTCAGAATTAAAGTATGTAATACAGTCATCTTGATATTTATAGTTTTGCCTAACCACATTCAAATAATGTGCATAAAGGTGACTCTCTGAGAATACTTGAGTCATGCACAGATCCAGGCCATTTTGTGTCCACATTGGTAATGTAGAAGATGGAGTCACTAACTATCTAAGAGATTTAGCACGAGCTGGCGAGAAACAGGCAGAACAGCAGTGGCAGAGTTGGTGGTCCGCCCGGCGGTTTGCTCATCGTTTAACAGGACTTTAACTGCTGGCCAAGAGGTCCACCGGCAGCGTTTTAGACCTTGACATATTGTTAATAATAATAGATTTTATAACTGAATTCAATTTTGAATTTAAAAAATAAATTTAAATGTGTTTGTATTGCATTTGAATATTGTTGTAACCAATTTTCTAAATAGTTTAAAATATTTTTCATTAGAAATGGAAAACTATAACATAAGCCTAACCTAGTAGCCTATATGCACCTGTCTGACTAACTGGAACAGCAGTATGAGTGTATAGGATTACCAGAGGAGCTCTGTGCTAGCTGGGTTTGATTCAGTTCCTTTTTCTAATGGGATATATTATTATTTATCTGGAATATTAAGAACGTAATGGTAACTTACCTGTGCATTTACACTCCCAAGCAAGAAAATTATACTTAATTGAACTTGAAATGTAGTTTATTTATCCTAAATATACTTCTAATATATTATTTTGGTATGTATATTTTGAAAGTATCTTCAAATATACTTGTATTAAATACACATTTATGGTTTAACATAAGTATACTAGAAGTATAATACTGGAGAATAATTTAAATATACTTTGTTTTACTAGGGCTGTGAACCCCATTTCGGTTAACACAATCAGTGATCTAATCCTGTTTACATTAAATGAACCTGCTAACTGAGTTAGCGATGTACGAACAACTGACCCCAGTCTCAAAATAAGACAAACAAAGTCTTCTTAAATAATAACACATAATCAACAATGTTGTTTCATGTCAATTGAACATATTGTGTGAACATCCACAGTGCAACGTGGAATAAATATGTGAGCCCAATGATTTAATAATTAGTTGAGCCTCCTTCTGCACCAATAACCAGAGGTGGACCAAGTACTGAGTAAAAGTACTTTTCGGAGTAACTCTGAGTTCACAAGTTTTGGGAAGTTCCTACTTATGACCAAATTGATCAGGTAAAAGGAGTTCACATCTTACTGGTGACCATGATTGATATTTCCTTTACTCTTTCAAATTGTTTTATAGGTTACTGTTAAAATATAAATTCCTTTTACCTGAACAATTTGGTCTTAAGTAGGGACTTCCCATAACTTGTGAACTCAGAGTTACTCAGAAAAGTAGTTTTACTCAAGTAAATGTCCACCTCTGCCAATAACCTAAACAAAACGTTTCCTGTGGTTGTGGGTCAGACCTGCACAGCATGGTGTTCTGTTGTGGAACACCCATTCTCATTTGCAAACTTTAGATGTGTAGCAATGTCGTTTCGGACAGCATAGGATACAATTGTGGTGTCCTCCCATTGAAGTGGGAAAAAAAGGTGCCGGTACTCTCTTGCATTGGCAAATCATTATGACAGTTGAGATTTCTACAGTAAAAAACAAAACTTGGAGATATTGCTGGTACAACAACAATTTATTGTTATTTATGACAACATTAATGTATTTATTTAAACAAGTCGTGTGTGTGTGGCCCTTGTGGCCCAACAATCAAGCCATCCATGTGTTTTGTTACTCAAGTTATTGTTGACTTTGGTGTCATTGACTAAGTTAACAATAAGTTTGGTAGCTGCAGACTCCTCATTAATGCTAGCAGTTCCACTCACAACAACCTTCAAGGTCCACCTGGCACAAAGTTGATCTTTTGGCCTCTAGAAAAGTCACACTTTGACCGATAGTGAAGTGCCTTATGGTTCTGGACTCAGCAGACCCATGGCTACAACATGGATGAACGAAATCCAACATCCTGGGTCAGTGAATTCTATGTTTTTTTATATTCATCCCAAAAAAACTAAAGGACAAATGTATATACATTTTATTTGTTAAAGCATGTAATCCCTGATGAATAAGGGCTCCTGGACCATTGTACAAAGTTTGGAGGCCATACAAAAAGTCAACATCAAAATGCTGCACCCATTTCTTACTATATTTCTATACGTTTTTGAAATCCCAACAATTTTTCACATCCTGTCTGTAATGTGTTAAGTAAAAAAGGCTACCGTCTAAAAAACAGGACTGACTTGGGATAACCCACAGGGATGAGCCACCACACATTCTTTTCATCTGATAAATATATATATTTTTTTTAAATGGACAAAAGTGGAGATAAATGGTTTTCACCTGACAGCAGTGAATATGGGAAATGTTACTTTTACAGTATGTCATTGGACTTTGACAAACAGTATATTTGGAACAACAAAAATCAATGTAGTCATAGAAAAAGAAACATACAGTTCTTACTAAGGTCATTTCTCTGAGCAGAAGACATTACACTCCCCCGATTGGAATTGATTGGCTCCTCTGCAGTGGTTTAGCTAAACATTTACCTTCTAGTTAATTGTGATTGGTAGGGAGGGTCCAGTCAGTCAGTGCCTGAAGGCTTAGACGCTAGACTAAAGAAAGGTAATGTATTTAGTTTGATGCCTTCTGGCCCTCTGCCATGCTTTCCATTAAGGGACCGTAGGCTTTTTAAATGGTTCAAAACAACTGGCACAGCTGCTCACAGAACTTTGCTGACTTACTTTACACATTGAGTTCATAACATTGCTGAATGACAACAAGCTGGCAGTATGACTTTCACCTAGCGTACAGTTTCAGGAAAGAGAGTGAAATTGATGGTAATAGTTGCAAGTTGTCTAAAATAACCCCTGTATTCAAATGTAAAGCACATTATTTTAAACATGGCTCATGGAGGTCAGGTCAAATACAGTGAAATATACTGTATGTGGAATAGTGTGTGATGCAGAAATTTGAAGGCATGAGTAGTTTCTAATCATTACTTCTGTTCGTCTGTCTGCCAGTAAGTCAATCCATCCTCATGAGCCCCCTATACACCGTTGTAAGCATAGGTCATACAGCTCACGAAGACCTCACAAGACCTACTTTTCCATTTAAAGTGATCATCTTTTTCAATAGGCCACCAGAGCTGATGGAATACATATCTTCAACCATGTATTAGCAGATTGATGAGCATTTCAAGTACACATTATAAATATCCAATTCAGTCTGGGTTTAATGATTGCCTAGCATAATTAATGCTAGTGTGTCCTAGAATGAACACTGCCTGACAAGGCTAACAATAGAGCAATTCAGTTCCAGCCAAATAATGTAATTTCCTTCCTTGATTGGCAAGACCAACAAGTAGCAGCCATTTAGGAAAGCTCTGATGTGCAACCTCCATGAGAAAAAAATGTTTCCCCTTGGACATTGCTGTTCTTTTACTTCCCATCTGAATGCCCTTACATCTTCCAAGGTCAGATGAGCAAACGTCTAATCTTCAATAAACCCTTACATTAGTGAACTAAATGCTAGAAACCACAGAAACAAATATGTCAGTGGGGATGAATATGTTCAAGAACCCCACAAATTATAACACAGTTGGGGCAAATGCTTTTAACATTTTACTTTTTCTCAGACACCTAACTTGGTTCTTTCTCTACTTTACAGATCAGGAGAGGATAGCCAACGACTCAAAATATGAACAGGAGGGTAAGGTGCAGTTTGTAATCGATGCAGTCTACTCCATGGCCCACGCACTGCACAACATGCACAAGGAACTTTGTAAAGACGAGGTGGGCCTTTGTGCCAGGATGGACCCTATCAATGGCACACTGCTGCTCAAACACATCCGCAAGCTCAACTTTAAAGGTCAGCCACTTACATGCAGGCATGCATTCACACATACACAAATGCACAACCAAATGATCTAACCTTGATGCCTAAGCTTAACCTAGCACTAAAGCCTTACACAGCCAGAAACACCTCAACAAAAAAGTAGCCACGATTCTGAAAGTATAACTATTCGTTTTTTATGTTAAACCTAACCCTAAAAAATTACATTGTTCCTATTAGCAAATGGCACAAGAAACCTTCTGTTGCAGTCTGAACATAGACTGGAACCTGTCACATGTAAACAAAGACTATCTTCAGTACTGTTGGTGGTTTAGGATTGTGGAACTAGGCATTGTCAGATGCAGCTCGGACTCTGGATGTCTCCTTGTGAATTGCCAGGGTACTGGGCATCTCACAGGGCTTTTTGTCGGGGGCTGCCAGGGCACAAGGTTTCTCTTTGGGCTTTTGCCGCGTCCTTGTCAGGTGTAGTCTGGCGGGTGTCCATGCTAGTGCCCTGGCAGCTTCTGCACTAGACATTCCAGGCTGGCAATGATCCACTGGCATACCTGTTGTTAAAGGGCAAAAATTTGTCACCCTCTGTACCCCTTATAGTCAACACTCTATGTCTGCATTCTCCACCAGTTGTCACAGGGAGAAAGTATAGCTATGAGGAATACTGTATGTTTATTAGTAGAGTTTATTGGAATATGTTTCTTTAAAAGCAATAGATTAAAACTAGGAGATAAACAAAACTGAAATTCAAGATGCAGGGGAAGGTGAATGCTATATTCTTAGATTCCCTTGGTAGCGGCTGTTCTGGAGGTACAAGTCCGGGCGGCCGAATTATCAACGGCCTCAGTACTTTATTTCTTTCTCTTCTTCTCCTGCGATCCCTACACATATGTAGAAATAGAGAAGCAATACAAGCCATAAAGTCCAGAAACACAACAGATGGGTTCAGGCAATATGAGGAATGAAATGAGCGATGAATTCAGGCAACAGCAGCAGTGAAAATAGTAATGAATATGGTCTCACTGTTTCCATTCTCCTTCTTAGGAGGAATAAGTTAGCAGACGTTACCAGTAAAAGTGTAGCATTGCAACCTGTCAAAATTGGATAATACAACTGTGTGTGAAAACTCTTTTCCTAAAAATCAAAACATCAAAAAATATCCACCTTTTTCACCCATAGCATTTCATGTTAAACGATTTAACAGTTTTCTGCCTCAGAGGAGATCCCCTGAACTTCTCTGATTTTCATCTCTGGTTTGTTAATCCTTACAGGGCAATGCACGACCTCAGGCTCATGTTCCGCGCTACAATTACAACAGTGTATTTCTCCACAGCAATTATTCATTTGAAAATAAAATTGGATGGGAGACCATCACTGCTTGAAGTGGTATTGGAAGGCCAGTAGGGGCCCTGTTCCCTCTGGTCTAAAGATCAATCCCAATGCCCCAGGGCAGTTATGGGAACATCTGCCCTGTGTAGAGTGCTGTGTTTCCGATGGGACATAAAAGGGGTGTCCTGAGTGTGGTTACTAATGATCCCATATTAGAGGAGAGGTGTTAACCCTGGTGTCCTGGACTATGTTCCAATCTAACTGTCATAACCTCCTGGCAAACTAAATATCCCCAGCTTTCAATTGGCTCATTCATTCCTTCTCCCCCTTCTCCCCAGGCCATTGCTGCAAATGAGAATATGTTCACAGTCAACTTGCCTGGTAAAATAAAGGTACAATTTTAAATAATAAATACTCAATGAGTTTTGTAACTTTCGAAAGAGAAACCCCTGCACATTGCAGGGTTGCATCCAGGGCTGCACTGACTGTTAAATACTGAGCCATGGGGAAAGCAAAAGAACCGTCAAAGGACCTGTCGTAATCCTCGGGAAAAAATTAGGAAATTTATATGAAAAGGGTTCCAAAGATTTCAAAATGCTAATCAGTACTGTTCAATTTTCAGACTTTAGCCCCGACTGTCAGAAAATTTGTGACCCACCATGCATAACTAGGCTTATGGTCAGAAAGTAATTTCTTATGAAATTACAGATTCAAAGCTTTCAAATGGTGTATCATTCACTGAGGCCCCGTCCACACGAACATGGGTATTTTCAAAACCAAAGTTGTTTATGCGTCCACACAAAAAAGCTGTATCAAGTATCACTGAAACCAAGCTTTTCTTAGAAACTTACAGCGTTGTCGTGTGGATGGTGAAACCAAAGATTTTGGCTTGTGACGCCCCGAGAGTGTGCTGTTATCTCCATCAGAATGCAATACTACTCAGGTCACTGGTTATGACTACGCTACACTCCCAGGACACACTCGTGCCGGTTTTGGCTTTTGATTGGCCAACATATGATTACCTGTTGGTTTGGCATGCTCGTGACAGCGCATGAGCTGTCATTTTTGCATTTTCATGTGGAAAGAGATTTTTTTAAGCCGTGCTTGTGTGGACAAGATTTTATTTTTAAAATTAAGTAAAACCCAGTTTACAAAAATACCTGTGTACATGTGGACAAGGCCTGAAATAGAAGGAACATTTGGAAAGCTATGATGCTTCAAATGTTGACACACAGAATTGCAAAACTGAGAAATCAGCCCTCAAAGTTTTGCCAAAGACTCACCCCCACAGAGGTCCCCTTTGTTCACGCCCATTCAAGCTCGTTCACACCCTCCCAAGCATAAGCCCCACCCATATTTGTCAGGGAATGACAGGACCTGTTAAACAACTGTCAAACAAAGGCAGTAAGGTTATTGAGCCAATCTGACTCTCAAACAAAAAGACAGTAAATATAATGTGTATTATTTTGGAAACCCTTAAAAAATATTTAAGTATTATTTCAATAGTAATGAGTATACTTCAATGTTAGATTTTAGGCACCTATTTCATACTTTAGTATATTTGTAATACATTTAAAATAGCACTTTAATACACTAAATACATATAGCAAATGTATTATATAATTTAAATATGTCACTAGTAAACCACCAACAATAGATAAAATTGAAGACATAAGGTATTCATACCCCATCAGAGAATTCCAGCACATTCCCCCAAGCCTCCAATGAAAATGGTCAGTACACCTTAAGTGGTTCTAGAGACTTAAGCCAATTAGGACTCACTGTCTCAAACATGTATATACACAAAAGCCCCGCCACCACCGTCCCATTGCTGGTATGTAACCGTACTTTATAGAAAAGCTTACATGATTCCTTTTCCTTACCTGTTTGCGAAAGAATACAATTAATCTTTGTACTGGTAGTACTGGTAGTGTTCCTCCAGAAGTAAGTGTTCTTGGTCACAACCTTGTAATGTTTGATTCCCTAGGGGGACCAGTGAGACGGCTATCAATGTACTATGACAATGTACAGTATGTTAATGGGAACTCAACCAAGTGATGGAATGGGAGTCTATATTGTTACAGATCATTTCTGTCCAGTGTCAGATGTCGGCGCAGGGCAAGTGATGTCCATGGCATCTCTGTCACAAAACTCTCTTGATCCTCTGAAAAAGATACATTGCCTGGCTCCAAAGCCTCCTGAGTGAAGACAGCCCAACTGCACATTGCCCTGAAATACACAAACACAAAAATATAAAATAAATAAATGTAATTGCAAAAATGTTTGTGCTAAATAAAATAATAGCATGTGGCTAATGCTTTATATACCAAGTGTCATCATGGCTTCCTTGTAGAGACACCAGATGGCTGCTTTTGTCAAATGCGATGGCAACAGCTTTCCACCAAAGTTTTTCTTTCCTGGGTGGTGTCCAGGTAATACTACTGCATTATCCTCAGCGTAGTTGTTCTGTCCTGGGTGGTGTCCAGGTAATACTACTGCATTATCCTCAG
>JACXGM010007623.1:0-30298 GCA_016801145.1 Umbra pygmaea | reverse complement strand
ATATATATATATATATATATATATATATATATATTACTTGATTCAATTTGTTGTATGCCTAATTTCTGCCCTCATGTTCTAGGCCACCCCGAAGTGAAAGGGAAAAAATAAACCACTTAATAGCAATGTGCTGTATATAATTAATTCGTAATTCTGAAATGTAATTTGCAATATGGGGTAGTTGCTATGCAGACACATTTATCAATGATCGCTGGTTCAACAATTCACTGAACAAGGTGGTTATACCATGAACACGGCTAGTCACACTATAGAATTTGCGTACACGAAGTCAGACCAGACGTGAGATTTTATCGCAGTATACGATCACGTTCAAATTGATAAATCCCTTGCTTTGCGTAAGAATCGCCGTACGCCCGTCGTACGCCTGTTTTAGGTCGTACGCACGTTTCATAAATGAGGGCCATTGAGAGAATAAAAAGGAACTGCAGATGATCCAAAACATACCAACACGTCTTCCACTGAAGACAGAAATCTCAGTGTGTCACAATTTATGGTGTGGTGGAGAGAGAGGGAGACCGACAAGCAGGTAGATGTTGGTTGTTTTCTGGTGATTTAATATCTATGCTCCGGGAACATACATACACATGTAATTTCAGGTGAAACTGAATAAAGCGAGAAATCCTTAAGTAGCTAAGTGCTCTTTCATTGGCACGGACACTGTGCTAACATATAAGTACACCCTACAACTAAAATTCCAAACTTCAAACATTTACTGAAACAACTTACATGTTGTAGCTCCCGGACAACTTCTAAAACAACGAAAGGTAAATGCACATAAACATAACTTCATCTAATAACTGACACTCTCTTTAGTCTGGGCTGCTTATATATAGAAAGCTAACCTAACTAATAGAACAGGGCTGTACGTAATCATTAATCAAACCAATCTACAAAGATACCAGCACCATGTAGCAACAACGCAAACTAGAGAGAGGTGTCACAAAACACATAAAGGGACATTTCACATAAATAAAGGAAAGAGACAAATAGTCATAGACCTTTAAAAATCTGGTAATGGCTACAAGTAGAGCCACAATGATTGAATATACTACTGAGCACTGTCAGGGCAATCATAAAAAAAGCAAAAGATATAAAACCGTTGTAAACCTCAAGGTTAGAGGACGCATATGCATTTTGCCCCACAGCATAGGGAGAAGGATGATGAGAAAAGCAACAAAATCCCCAAGAATCACTGTGAAAGAATTCCAGGCCTTGGTGGCATTTTGGGGTTACCATGTTTCAAAAAGCACCATCAGTCGCCACCTCCACAACCACAGCCTCTGTGGAAGGGTCACCAGAAGAAAGCCCTTTCTGACCATACGACACAGATGCAAGCGCTTGCAGTTTGCCAAACATCATTTTAATTTTGACTAAAAGAAGGTGATCTGGTCAAATGAGACCACAATTGAATGTTTTGGTCAGATACAGCATTGGCACACATTAAAAACTCCTGGGTTATTTCTTCAACCCAGTTTCTGGGTTATTTGTGTTGGGTTAAAATGATGGGTTATTTTTACACATAGTAAACATTTTCTGTGTTATAGGGCTAATATTTTGACCCAATTCCTGTTTCTTGGGGGGTTTCTGGATTATCATTCAAAGAGTAACCCATGTTCTGGGTTATAGGGATGGCTCTCTCTCTCTCTCTCTCTCATTTATTTTTTGTTGGAGGGGTGTATTTTATGGAGTTATTATTTTATCATGTCAACATGGTTTATAATATGAACAATCACACTTGTGTGATAAAACTGTATCACCATTTGTAGGAGAAATTAAGTGACACTCTCTCTAGACATGGATATATTTTAATAAGGAATAGAATAAATAAGTTCATATTTTACATCCTTGCCCCTATAACATACACATCAGTCTGCCAGAAATTCAGAAGAAGAGGAAGAAGAAACACATCCTTCCCTCTCTACCCCTGTAGAAGAACGCCATTTTGGCCTGTGCTTCTTTGGTGCAACTTCGTTGTGTATTCAAGGTAAGCAAGTATTTTCAGTGTTGATGTAATGTAAACTTTTCTGTGTCCATGTCCCCGTTGCTAGTTTAGCACCATTTGCTGAAAAAAGTACCATGGCTTAGTTGCTACCTTGAGAAATAATGTTAGTAGTGGTAATTTTGTGGTTGACATGTAGCTGCGGCTATCGCAACAACATCTAACTAGTTTAAAGTCCATGTAAAGTCAAAATAAATATGTGTTTTGAGTTTGTCATACTAAAGATGCTATTAATGGTAATTTGAATGATTAAAAATTATGATAACTTTATGATATTAGGTGTCAAAATGGTTGAAATTATTTTTACACATTATTGAGAAATATATTTTTGACCTATTTAATGTGTCTCCAGGGTTGGGAAGAAGACTATCCGGCACTTCAACTAAAGAGTCCCGGACAGCGTTCATACACCAAATGTCTGTAAGTACAATAGACGAGTTTCTCAGCACCACTCTGAGAGAGAATATTCTTCATTCTAACTATACTGTACAGGTGAAAGAAGGCAATCAGTGGAGTGACATGTGAAATCTAAAGGGTGAATCCTTATTTTTAACGACTCCAAGGTTCCTCACAGTTGTATTTCAGTTTTGGGCTATGCCATCCATGGTAGCAATCTGACTAGAAAGTGAAGTTAAAGATGTTAAATGTTTTATTACTCAGTGGTTCTCAACCCACATTGTCTTGTACACATTCATGACCCACTCAAAATGAACACACCAATTAAGACCCACAGCTCATTTGGCACAGTTAGTATCAGCATTATAACACAAACTGGTAGTCTATTATCTTGCTTACATTTCACGTTCTACACAATATTCATTTTCTTTTATCTATCTTTCTGTCTCTGTCTGTTTTAGGTTGGAACAATTATGGTGGAATACCTCCAGCAATTGAAGCCATTCCTGTCTGTCCTGGCGCTGGGAGATCCCCAGCAATGTGCCTCTCAGGCATTTGTGATATTAGCTGGTCAGGCACTCCCTCATAGCACACTGCTTTGGGCAGTTGACATGTGCTTCAAAGCATTTTATGTTCTTGATATCAACTACCCCAAGCAGTGGTTGTGTATCAGATTGAGAGATCTGAATCAAAACCAGTCAAATTTCTTAACACTGCCTAGCTTAATTTCAGAACTGTTTAATTGTGTTAAGCTGCAGTAAATGACACAACCAATGTTTGAAGCCTTAAGTCCAGTCCAGTTATTGAATGTTGTCGAATGTTTGAGAGTATGTTTGAGAGTTGTTTATTTTTGTCTATTTTTTCTTTAATATTGTTATTACAGTCCGACTTAAAAATAGGAAAATAAATATTTCCAAGTGTGTTTTTTATATAGATTTTTAATTTAATTTAATGCAATAAAAATTTAAATGTTCTTAAAATGTGTAACGTAATGTAAAACAAAGTTTTATTTTCTGAAATAAGGCATACTGACATAGTTAGGTTATTTTTTACCAAACTCCTGGGTTAAAAAGGCACCCACTAATTTCTGGGTTATTTCAACCTAGAAAATTGGGTTGTTCTTTTGACCCAGATGTTTTGTTATATACAAAATGTTGGATTATTTTAACCAAAGATTGGGTCAGGTTTTTTTACCCAGAAGTTGGGTTATATTAACGACAATGTTGGGTTATTTTATAATTACAGAGATCCAGAGGTACTGGTCAAGATCAATGGCATATTGAATTCCAACAAGTATCAAGCAATTTTGGCTGACAATCAGGTTGCCTCTGCCAAAAGGCTTGGCCATAGGTGGACATTCCAACAAGACAATGACCCAAAACATACCTCATAATCCACACAGAAAGTTTCTGTGACAACAATATCAATGTTCTACCATTGCCATCTCAGTCACCAGACCTCAATCCAATCAAAAACCTGTGGGCTGTGTTGAAAAGGGCAGTTGACAAACACAAACCCAAGAATGTAAAGGATCTGCATAGAGGACTGGTCCAAAATCCCTCCAAATATATTCCTTAACCTTGTCAAAAATTACAGGACGAGACTCCATGCTGTTATCCTTGCCAGAGGTGGTTGCAGTACTAAATAAGAAGTAATAATTATGGAACATTCATCTTGGTGAAATTCCCTTTTGTGTTTAAATTGTATGATTTCGGTTGGTTCCATTGCAACATTAATAAAGTACAGTATTTCTGACATTTTTTGAGTTTATTTTGGTATTTTGAGTTTATCTCTGTAATTATATTGTTTTATGTTTTTGAAAATATTGTTTGTGCATTGCCAGTCAGGGGTGCCAGTTATTTTAGAGCCCACTCTATATGACAGCTTTGTGCTCAGAGAGATTGATGGATGTCCAAGATGAGTATATGAATGTAATGTCCAGAACATCCAGCAGATGGAGCCAGAGAACCTGTAACATGGCCCTAGGAGGATGTTAACAATTCCACAGAATTAGAGACACAGATTATGGGCCTTTCTCAATCTGTGTTCTTGTCTGTACTTGTGTTCTTGTGAAACGTCATCTTTTGTGGCCCAAGTACTGTCCCAATACACAAGTTTGCATTTTGGCAAGAACGGTTAAAGATCCCGGAAGTGTTCTTGAAACGCCCATTTTACCGAGGATGCATCGGTTGGTAACTTGTGTGAACTTGACCGCAGAAATAGCCCAGCATTCATTTCGGCATTCGAGTAAGGACCGGGAAGCCGAGATAGGCAGGTTAATGCAGTGTCGTTTTGCTACAATTTCTTACACTATTTCATCACTAAATTCACTTCTGAGAACATTTGATGCGAGAAATCAACTATGTAGGTTTCAAATATTGGCATTTTTATGAAAAATTATGGCGAATCAAAAATGTGCTCAAACGTTTTCGGAAGTGAGCATCTCCATAAGCATAAACGCCTGCGAGTTTAAGTTAGCTAGCGAGCCAACCATGTTTTATACCTTAACATTTCTATCTACTTGATCACGTTTGTTAACCAATATTATTGAAGTTAGGTGCTGATTTAAGTCAACTTTATATAGATAATGTACGTACATAATCAGAGACAAACGCTAAAATAGCATATTGCCGTTCTGATAAAGCCTGGCTGTTATCTTCAATAATTGTCGTTATGTTTGGGTACTGCAGACGGCGTCTGTATTATTGCGCAATACCAGCAAGAGCACATCGTCTCAAACTGTCAGCAGCGTTCTGTGTGCTCGTCACCTTGTGAGTTCATTCTTCCAAGAACAACTAGCAAGAGCATTCTACCCAAGAACACAAGTCCGTTCTTTGCATTCTTGGTATTGAGAAACAGCCATTGTCTCCTTAACTTTCCAACAGCAGCAAAAGAGGGGTGGTGTGCAGCTTTCTGACCAATCACAGCACCCAATCATTCCTGACACACATACACAACACACAGACACACACAACTCTAGTCTGTCCCCTTGTATACAGGGATGCAAACAGCGCCTATCGCTTTTTTCACGTCAGTTTGGGTGACTTGTGTGAATCGTGCAGGTCCAAAGTTTTTCTTTGGGGGGGTGTCTGAGAGAGTCTGATTATAATTTCCTCCTCCAAACAAATAAATTGGAAATAAGCAAATCATAACACTGTGCGCCAAAACAACAGTATGCGCGCAAGCGTGGAACGATAGTTACCGGAGTTAGCTCCTAGTGGTTATGGGCGGAGCGCAGCGCAGTCAATGTCCCCCTGATTACTCTCTATAGAACCAAAGGCTCAAAGAATAACATTAGGGAAGGGACTGAGAAGAAGTACACCTAAAAGGGGAATCCAAACAGCCGAAAGACTAATAAAATAAAAATACTTGTCCGGATGCAACTCACCGAGTAGAACAGGCAAGAATAACAACACACTGTAGAACCCGGGAGGGAATCCCCTCTCGACTATCTCTTACCCTCCTCCGGGAACACCGAACGGAAAACGGTAGAGGAGGAAAAATCCATTAAGTAATATCTGATGAAGGGGGATGGTGAAGACCATGAAGCCGCCTCACAGATCTCTTCCACTCCCACACCACTGAGAATAGCAACTGAAGTTGCAACACCCCTCGTGGAGTGGGCTCTCACTCCCTCCGGGGGAGTCAGGCCAGAAGAAATGTAAGCCAGCTCAATGGCCTCACAAAGCCAATGGGCCAGCCAGCCCTTGGACAAGGCATTACCAGCCCTCGATGAACCATAGCACACAAAGAATTGCTGGGAAGATCTGATGTGTGCAGTCTTGCCACGTAAATATTCAAACCGCATACTGGGCACAGACAGTGTAAACCCCTCTCCGTCTCACTCCGAAAAGGAGGGGGAGAGAAGGCTCTGAGTTCCAAACCTCTAGACCTGTATGCAGTTTAAATTACCTTGGGAAAAATGGCTGGATTGGGCCTCAAGACAGCCTTGCTTAAATCTCCATTACTAATACAGCAACTCGGATGAACCGAGAGCACACATAAGTCCCACACTCTCTTAGTAGACGATAATGCAAGGAGTAGTGCCGTCTTAATAGACAACAATCTTAAAGAGATCAACTCTAGAGGCTCAAAAGGAGGTTTCTGTAGTGCGTCCAGAACCACGGACAGCTCCCATTTAGGGAGGTTGGGCTTAATCGTGGGTCGCAAGCGACGCACTCTTTTCAAGAAACGCATGACCAACGGGTGGGAAAAAAAAGCTTCTGACAGGCTGAAATAGCCGACGCATACACCTTTATAGTGCTAGGCGATTTACCCTCCTCTAGTAAGTGCTGTAGGAAACATAGCACAGACGTAGTCTCGCAGGACTGAGGAGCAATGCCACGTGAAAAACACCAGTTTCCGAAAAGTTTCCACCTGTGTACATTTTTGCAGTAGAGACAGCGCATGTCCTTGAATAGTGCAAATCACATTCAATGGCAATCCATCGCGACTCAGCCTCTCCCGTTCAGGGGCCACACCCAGAGGGGTTGAGTTAGAACAGGCAGGGAAAAAAGAGTTCCCTGAGCCTGACTTAGCGCATCCTTGCGCTGGGGAATCTGCCACAGAGGAGCACAAAGCATTCCCACCATCTCTGGGAACCAAGCCTCGCCTGGTGTCTCCGGAGCAATCAAAATGACTGGTGCCTTCTCCTGCCGAATTCTCTAAATCACGTGTAGCAGGCGCCAGGGAAGAGGAAAAGCGTAAAGGAGGCCTTCCGGCCATTTCCGGCACACAAACACATCTACTCCTAACGGACGTTTGTCTGACGGTCTCAGAGAGAACCACAGTGGACACTGCACAATCTCTCTCGAGGCAAACGAATCCACCCGAGTTCTTCCGAATTTGAGCCAAATCAATTCCATGAGCTCTGGATCCTATACCTCAACCTCAGCGCCCCGGCGCGCAACAACGGCATCGGCAGGCATCCTGGAACACCTCCATGCTGCCGCTGAATAAAAAGAAAAAAATCTCCATCCTCGGACCTCCCCTCGACATGAGGTCCGCCCCCAAATTCAGCTTCCCTGGAATGTGAGAGGCCACCAGCGATCAAAGATGGGTCGATGCCCATTCCCATAACTCGACCGCCGGATTGTGCATAGAAGGGGATTTCATCCCCCCTTGTCGGTTTATGTACGCTTCGTCGTGCGGTTGTCCAAACACACCCGTACATCTTGGTCGGCAATTAAGGGCGTGAAGTGACGTAGAACTAACAGAACCCCCCTTATCTCTAGACGGTTTATGTGTTCTAAGTGAGGGGGCCAAAGCCCCCCTATTCCTCTGCCCAGACATATACCTCCCCACCCCAGTAGGGAAACATCCATGTACACCGCCAAGTGAGATGTAGTCCTGCCCAGAGGGGACCCTAATCTCAACCTGTCTGTGTCTCTCCAGAACGACAGGTCTCTGCCCAGTGACGCAGGGATAGAGAGACGATAATGACGGTTTCGAACCGGGTCCAGCCCCAGTTTCGTAAACCAACGTTGCATCCTGCGCATGTGCAGTAAACCCAATGGCACTACCACATGAGCGGCTGACATCAGACCCGGCAGTGTCATGACGCGTCTCATAGATACTCGTTTGAGAGGTTTGCACCTGCCCAATTCCCGGATGAGAGTCTGAGTCCTGTCTTGAGACAGGCACGCATTCTCACCAAGTCTAATCGGAGCCCTAGGTAGCTCACTACCTGGGAGGGCCACAGGGAGCTCTTTTCCAAATTCAGAGCGAACCCCAGAGCGGACAGGTGTACCATGGTCTCTGTAACATGAGCCATGGCCAGTTCTGCGGAACTGGCTAATATCAATAAATTGTCCAGATACGCCAGAACTCTGATGCCCTTCCTTCGAAGGGGTAGTAGTGCTGTCTCTACTTTTTTGGAGAAAACTCTCGGAGCCAGAGCGTAGCCGAAGGGCATTCGCCTGTATTCGTAACATTTCCCTTGAAATGCGAAACGAAGGAAACGCCAATGTTTTCGCGCAATATCGACATGAAAGTCTGCGTCCTTCAGGTCTATACTCGCAAAGAAATCGCCTTGTTGAATGCACTCCAACAGAAAATTTTCTCTTGAGAATCGATTCGTTCAGGATTCGTAAATCCAGAATCGGTCTCATCCTTCCAGATTTCTTTGGGACTAGGAAATAGAGGGAATAGAACCTGCTCATTTTGTCCCCGGGGGCAACCCCAGCAATAAGATCTCTAGGGAAAGTATTTGGTCCCGTGACATCACACGGTTTTCCTTGATTCCCTGAAAGGCAGGGGGAGTGCAGCGAAAATGAAGGGGATGACCTCTCTGTAGAGACAGTTTTAACCATTTCGGGATAAGGCATCTCGCCTGCCACTCCCCGTAATGTAGAGACAGTGGTTGGGCCACCGATTGGGAGATCGAACAGAGGAACTGTTGGAATTCTAGGCAGGCCCCGACCGCCGCTCTGATCAACCCGGACTTGGGTGGAAGAGCCCAAGTGGGGCCTGTAACCAAAGGGCCGGGTACCGGCGGCCCCAGGGTCCGCTGTCGCGAACGTGGGCGTGCTACGGCCACATGTAGAGCTAGGTCTGGTGTAGCCAGATAGGTACATTCCAGTCTCCGGTGGAGAAGAAAGATGCGCAGGTGGCCTGGACATACAGCGCGAGTGAGAAAACACATTAGGGCGTGACGATGCCGCTTCTTCCGAAGGGGAAAGCAACTGTGTCTTAGATCCCTCATTAATGACGGAAACTTGGCACAAACTCCACGTCATTTTATTGGGAACGCCAGGGTTCTGTGGAGAAGGATAAACGTGAGGAGCGAGGGGACGCTCCTCGAATGTTGATCCTACCCTGACATGTAAGGAGCTAACACTCGAAGAGAGAGACTTATCTGTGACAGGCATCAAAGTAGCACTATGAATAACCTTACCGGCCGACAGGTCATTTCGAAGGGAGAGGTTATCACTGTGAGAAAGGGAGGCTCCCTCAAACCCATGCAAACAGTGCCCGAAGTAAACTGTACGGAAGCACCGAGATGCTGCTGTAACCCTCTGAAGGGGAGAGAGCGAGCAGGATCAGAGCTAGTTAGAGCATGAGGTTGAGGTAGCCTAGCCACACCTTGAGAAATGGAGTAGCCGAGGGCTGCCTTTACGTAACAAGGAGAAGGAGGCATAGGAGACAAAGGATAAAATTCAACATGTTTATTAAACTTAAGTCCGTCTCCACCCAGAACGGTGTTGGAGAGGTCCGGGTTAGGGCACCCCTCCCCAAAATGTCATTTCTTCCTCTTTTTATTCAGCGGCAGCATGGAGGTGTTCCAGGATGCCTGCCGATGCCGTTGTTGCGCGCCGGGGCGCTGAGGTTGAGGTATAGGCTCGGGCTGAGCGGGCTTGGGCACAGAGGGTGTGGGCGTGTCTCGGTGACGAGACGTCCTCCCTCTGTGTTTAGTAGAGGGCCTGTGGCGCTTCTCTTGCTGAGATCTGGGGGGGGGGCAACTCCTTTAGGGGAAGCAGAAGGCCTAGCCTTGCGAGGGGTGTTGCAACTTCAGTTGCTTTTCTCGGTGGTGTGGGAGTGGAAGAGATCTGTGAGGAATTTTCTTTCCTCCTCTTCCCTCGCTACCCTCGCCGTAGCCTCTGCCACGGATTTCCCAAAGAGGGATTTGTGTTCAATGGGTGCGTTTAGCAGAGGGAGCTTCTGAGGCTCCCTCAGTGCCGTCGCCGACAGCCAAAGGTGACGGTGGGACACCACTGAAGTGGCCATAATGCGGCCGGAACATATATTCCGGGCGCATTATTCGTCTCCTCTTTAGTAGCTGGCGGGTAGGGAATGCCGAGCCTGTCAGCAGCTGTTTGCATGATGCCAGGTAGATCCCGATGGAGAGAAGGCAGAACAGGGTCAGACGCCACCGGCGCTGTTCCCGCTCCCCCTTCCTCAAACTCGGAGGAGTCATCCTCCTCTTCCTCGCCAGAACACGCCTTGCGTGTTCGACCCCCAGACAAGCCACGCAGAAACCGTGGGTCTCACCATCTTCTGTGAGGCGGTGGCAATGGCATGCTCTGTCGAAAATGCCAACTGGGAAAGTCATAATGATGAAGTCGACGGAGTGTAGATCCGGTATACACAAACTAACTTTGTCGTTGGTGATGCAGCTTCGAACCGGATGCGGCTGAAGAAAAAGGGAGAATGTTATGGCGGGACCCCTTATATAGCTGGCGCGGTCACTGGTAGGAAGTGACGTAAATGCTAACTTTTTCTGATGCATCCTGCTGCGCAGGAGGGATAAACCATTAGGAGCTAGAGCTCCCCCTATGGGGCGGAGCTCCACGATATAGAACCACGAGTGTTTCTTGTTGCTGCGTATCTTTTACTCTCTGTGGTGTCTGCCACTGCAAAAAAATTCTCCCTGAGGCTAGTTTTCGGCGCCGCGCCTCCCGTCTTACTGGCAACTGGTGAGATCAATGGAGGTAAGGATATTTTTGGTTTATAATGTTATATAATCTACTAGTCATGTTATTAAACATTTCAAATAGGCATAGTTGTTCGTTTGCACGTCATGCATTTTAATATTACATTTTTGACTTTGCTACTATCGCCTATCTTGTAGCTACACTACAGTAATATTAAAGTATACCCTACGCTAATGCTTTTCCAATGTTGTTGTTAATGCTAAATTAGTGTTTGTGCTAGTTTGAGGCTAGCAGCTTGCTGACCTCAAAATATACTGGTACCGCTCCATGGATGTATTAAGAGAACTGGATAGAGCGTTCGTCACAAAGCGTTGTTCATTCGGATGAAAGTTGCTTAAAAGCGCATGAAGCATGGATGTATTAAGAGAATGACTCTGAAAGCTTCATTAATGTGTCGGTAGTCCCGTCTTTTTCACTGATGCCACCAAGAAGCCTTTAAACCAAAGTGAGTAACAAACTGCATTATTTTCAAATGGTGGATACCCATGGATTTACTATGGTTAACGTCTAGAAATATTGCCCTTGACTTTGCTTGCTGTTGGTTAGCTAGCATTGCGTCAAACATTACTTTTCATCACTTTTCTTCTTTAGATCCCTGTCCTTGATTTTCTCATAGGAGATCCCACGTTGCCATATCTTAAGCTATGAAAGGCGAGAAACTAGTGAGCAGTGTTTGGGATAACAGTAGTCAGAGTAAAAATTCAAGTAATTAGTTACTAGTTACATTTATAACGAGAAAATTAGTTACATTTACATTACATTTTCACCTTTTCTGTTTTGGAACACAAGTTAACAATTTATTATCCGTTGTTGTTTTTAAATCCGTATTTCATTAGTGCGTCTCCACGCCAATAAAATAAGGAGAGATCTTACACTTAAAATTGGATAAATACATAGCCTACATTTTAATACCTGGAAATATTAACATTACTTCAAAACTATCAAAGAGCAGGAAGGATAAATGAATGTGTCCTGTGAGCTGTGTGTCATGTGCAAACACCTGTCGAGTGGGAATAAATATAAAGCTTGTCATCGTTCATCTCACTCAAACGTTTTGGACTGAAATGTTTTTTTTTCTACTATGGCATCTATTCTGCCACCCAACAGATCTAAATGGAACACTTTAGACTCAATATTTCTGGTTCAGGCCTGCTCAATTTATTTTCCACGTGTCTCCATTAATTTCAGTAGCATTACTAGGAGTCAAATCCCATTGCATATTGTATGTAACTCAAATTCATATTTTTATCTGTATTTCTTTAATGAGTTAAATTTTGTTACATACTCAGACATTGAGAATTTTGTTTTACATACAAACACTGACACATTCATCAGAAATAGACTGATCATATTGGTCAATTGGATCATGCCCAGAGACATGAAAAAATCATGCCCACAAGTCTGCACCCGACATGATCAGGCAATCACTATCTAGGGGGGGCAAGGTGGCCTAGTTGTTTATGGCCCGTGATTGGGGTCCACTAGGACCCTGGTTCAACACCTTTCCCATTTACACACACACACACTAGCAAGGTGAAGCCTCTACTTTTTAAAGTAACATCCCCATCACTGCTGGTGAGTGGGCTTAGCTAATCAACAGCCGGTTTAGCTATTTTTAAAGAGGTCCTTTTTTATCATGTAAATTGACGATAATAGACTGCTGAAGACTGCTGTCCAATAAGAGTTGGTTTCAGAATAAAAATGAAATTGAATATTCAAAATTAGTGTTGTGTATTTTGATTTTGAGAATTTCATTTTACTCTGGGGTGGGCTGGGGATGGCAGAGGTTGGTGGCAATGCAAATTTCTGGATATTTGACACGGGGCGAGGGTTTCGATGACCTCTCTGTTTTTTGAACATACATGTGTTTGCATCCCTGATGTATACCAGTTTACAATTTTTTTTTATTAGAATAGCAACTACGTGATATATTCCACAAAATCACAAAAATCATTTAATGTATCTTACGTAGTGGTCCCATCATACATTAATTAATTGGCATATTTTGACAAAGTGGATAAATCAATAAGGGACAGAGTGCAGATAATAGCTGAGAGACATAATTTATAGAGAAATATGCCACGTTTTGCATGTCAATATGTAATTCTAAATGTCTGACAGATATTGGGGACAGTTTGGATCTGATATACATTTCTGTATCCAAAGATGCCCTCTACTCTTGTTCATGTAAATCATGTTGTCTTCATACTGTAGGAGAAATTGTGGAGAAATACTATGAAATTGAGGTGCTCACCAATGCCATCTCATGGCCAGTAATTTATTATTTTTCTTTTAAACATGTGCCGAACCTTACTTTGCATTGTTCTGGCGTACCTGGTGTGTATTGCTCTTTACTGACAGCATTAGACGAGCAACATCTATACGTCAAACTGGGTATTGACTGTGAGAGGGAGGTTTGAAAACGAATGCAGGTCTGTTTTATATTACCCCGTAAAGCCGCCATGGCATACAGATGATGCTAAAATTTTTTGTGGTGTTCTATATTGTTGTCCTTTGCTTTTTTAGCCCTAGTATGTCTCTCAGCGATGTTCCTTTTAGGCTGCACATTGATAAATATGCACAGTGTCACAATTTGTCCTGTTTTTCCAGAAAAATGCATTTCTGATCAGGCAGTGTTTTCTAGTCTGGGCCTTTCCCCAGTAATGTATTTCACAAGTCCCTCTTATATGCGTAGCTGTTTAAAATGATGAAGGATTTGTTTGTGTTGATTTGAACCAGAGGAGAGGATTTCAAAAAGAGCATCAACATTTTTCACACTAATGTGTAGCTAATTCACTATATTCTGAATATTGTATGACATACATTGGACCATGGAACTAAAAAAATTGGTTTTAAGCGAAGCGCAGTCCAAAGACCACCATGAATAGTTATAAATATGGGCATATTTGTCTAGAACACATTCATCCATCTATATCATAATAACAGACTACTTTTTAATTGGAAAAAATGTACCTTGAATTTTATTTAGTCACTTGACCCTGCGGTCTCAACAGAACAAGTCGCCTACTGTACACCACAAAGTCCCTAGCTCCTGGGGAACGTTCCTGGGGTGGAACGAGGCAAAAGTATTTTGTTGACATTTCCTGAAAGCACATCACTGCCATCAGAATTATATACTTCAAGGCAGTTTGCGTTTTCATCACAGTCTATTTAAGAGATGGAAAACCACTTCACCATTGATATTTCATTAAATATACATTGTCAATATAGATTAGAGCCCGACCGATATATCGGCATTTTCCAAACTATCGGCATCGGCAATTATAATGGCCTTTATAATGAATCTTTTTTTTAAACAATTTAAACTGCCTCTGATGAACTGATTCAATACACTACCTCATATACTGTATATTGTTTATATTTTGCTGTTCTTGTTATTTATTAGAACTTATAGAAATTAACAGAATATGTTTTCTAATCTTGTTCAAAGTTATATTTACGAAGCTATTAAGTCTATTAATATTGGTACTTCGATTTTGTTGTTGTTGTGTTTTTGGGCAAGGTTCATTCACAGCCCATTTCCAAAGGGGCGTCACCAACAGACGCCGCTCAAATGCCTCTAGGCGCAATTGGATATATCAGACTTTTATTTTTGTATTTTTTTTTACCGCGACAACATCTTTTTTTTATATGAAGGCTTCGAGTGTTGTTCTTTGCTTGGTTTTTAACAAAAAGGAAACGTTCAAATCACCTAAAACAGATGCGATAGCTGATTCGAACGAGTGATATTGCGGATGTTCCATTGCAGCAGCTAACGTTGTAATTGTCTGCTTCAACCAATGACAGTATAAAGCTGCGCTATGATCGTCATCCTATGAAGCCCACCCTTAACGGTTGTGATTGGTGCCTCGATTTGGAAAAATTGGAAATGGGCTAGAATGGGCTCTTGGCCAGACTGACTTGCAGAGCAAATCTAAATTTGACGGAAGTCCGTCGGGGTTCTCCCAGGCTATATGTTTCATATCTTAAGTATCTTATTTTATACATTTTATTTATCAGAACTTTAATATATTTCGATGTTCCGCTGTTCTGATGAGGGGTGGGGACAATGGGTGGAGATGATGGGTGAAGAACTGGGTGGAGTGGGTGAAGTACAGTAGGTGAAGAAAATGGGTGGTGTGTGGACAATTATGAATAATATTAAGTTGGTTTGGTTTCATCTCTAGCTTGTAAGGTTCAATACATATCTGTCTAGTGTTAAGTAAGGCTAATTATACAAATTAGGTTAATTAACATATTGATAGATAAAGTGTGGCTGGTTGCTATGGTAACTAATGTCAGTGTTTCTTTTCTTTGAAGAAGCTCTTTCTGATCTGACTCCAGTAGTAATGGAGCTCCTCAGCAGCAGAAGTAATAGTTATCGCCAGCAGCATAGAGCCCTGTAAACTGCTGGTTTGCTTCTAAAGCTAAGCAGGGTCGGGCCTGGTTAGTCCCTGGATAGGACTATGTACTGACTCTCTGTGGTCACTAAAGATCCCATGGCACTATTCGTAAGAGTAGGGGTGTTATCTCTGGTGTCCTGGGCAAATTTCAAATCTGGCCTACCATCATGGCAATCTAACCATCCCTATCTCTCAATTGTCTCATTCATTCCCCTCTCCCCCCCTTCTCCCCAGGCCGTTGCAAATGAGAAAGTGTTCTCATTCAACTTGCCTGGTAAAATAAAAAACAAAGTAAACTAATAGGAGCCAGTGGTGGTATTGCACAATAGTAGGAGGGTCATTTTTTAAAACAAAACTAATATATCAAATATCTGAATAGAAGCAACCTGACATTTTTTCACTTTCTTAAAAACTGTGGGAGGAGTTAGCGGCAGAATAATAAAATATGATAAGAAGTATGATGAAGATTTATACTTGGGTCTTAGCTTAGCAACAGTAAGGTTGACTGGGTCTTCATTTACCAATTTAAAGAATAATGTGATGATTTAGTGCATTTTAAGAAGTATTTGTAATGTTGAAGCTAAGAATTCTGGAGTGGGTGGAGTAACTAAGTGGAGTTGGTGGAGTGTGGAGTGGACAGGGTGAAGTGTGTGGAATAACTTGGTGGAGTGTGTGGAATAACTGGGTGGAGTGTGTGTAGTAACTGGGTGGATGGGAGGAACTGTGTGAAGTCGGTGTGAAATTACTGGTTGCAGTGATTGGAGTAATTGGGTGGAGTATTTGGAGAAATTGTGTGGAATGAGTAAAGTAGGTGAAGTAAATGAGTGGAGTGGTTGGAGTAGGTAGAGTAACTGGGTAAAGTGGGTGGTGTAACTCGAATAATTGTTTGAGTGGGTGGAGTACTTGGGTAGAGTCCATGGAGTAACTGGGTGGTGTGGGTGAAGTGGGTGGAGAAACTTGTTTTTGAGTAAATTGTTGAAGTGTGTGGAGGAACTGGGTAGAGTAGGTGTAATAACTGGTGGAGTGTTCTGTTGTAACTGGGTGGAATGAGTGTTGAAATGAGTTCTGAAAACCAGCAGTTACATCACTGCAACATTTTTGAAAATATAAAATGTTAGTTTTGAATCAAGTTGATAGGAGAATAAAACGGGACAAATAAATATCAGGAAGTCAATCGAACACATCTAGATGTATTTTCAAAAATTTTGCAGAGAAGTAACCAAAGGTTTTTGGAAAAGTTACGATGGAGGAGTTGGGAATGACTAAACGCGCTGAGGTGTTTTTAGGGACTGTCGTGTCGGTAACATGACTGGCACAATGATTTTGAGCTGTTTAGGGGTCTGGAGCATTCCTTAAACACGACAAGCCTTCCTTTAACAACAATTCTCTTGATACCATTTTGAAGCCAGCATATTCTTTCACTAGGCAGGTCAGAGAAATCTGCAAAACCTTTGCATAGGATGTCAGATTTATGCATTTCTTGTGCTGTTCAAGTGACAGCACAGTAACATTATTGGTGGTGGATGAGGTGGGATTTCCCCCTCACTGTGTAAAGCGCTTTGAGTTCCTTGGAAGAAAAGCACTATATAAGTTGAATGCATTATTATTATTATTATTAACATTATGAAATTCTAATGAGTTATCTTACAAGGGCAGAATATGTAGATGAGACCAGAGAGAGTCAAATGCTTGGAAATGTGCTATTAAGTCTTTTACATTATAGAAAGTTACTTCTGGCTGCATGGTGCACAGATAAGTGTTTCTCTCTACATACAAACTTGCTTGGCCTTGCAACGGCCCTCTTAGCATACTGACTTCCTCTGAAAACAGGCAAACTGTTGTTCTAAAGTGTAGTTGGATGCTCTATGCAACATAGGGTATTAGTGTACATTTTGTAAGTCTGTTGATTAAGCACTTGACCTTCCCTAGTGTTTGCAATGCCTTGGTTATATTTGTCTGTCTTGTCATGTCTGCTGTGTACCTTGTTTTGCAGGTGACTCTGTGCTCCAACAATGTGAAGTGCTACAACCTGGCTCTGGTGGTTGACGTCCAGGAGGTGGGAGAGGAGGTGCTGGCCCTGCCGATCAATGCCAGGTAAGAGTCAAGATCTCATACAAGGAATGTGCTGATTCATGGTGTAAGGACAGGTCATTCTTAATCACCTCATTCAGACTTTATGATTTAGAACATGTCAATCAATTCTTATTAGAGAAAGCAACACACTTAAAAAATTAAGCTAAGTAGAAAAATATATGGTTTGGGGCACCTTTGTGCTAGGTAGAACTATTTATGTAAGGTTATGCAAGAACCCTTATTAAATGTTTGTAAACAGAACCCTCAAGTAAGGTTTGACTAGAACCCTGTATGATAGTTGCTACCAAGAAGCATTAATTGGTGAAGGGTTTTTACTTCAGTCTCTATCATTGAGGGGTTCTTCCCAGAACTTCTTGCTCAGGGTTTTACCAAGGCCCATTTACCCTAAAATGGTTCTACCTAAAAATCCTGCAGTTTTTTAAATCTATTGACAGTTCTTTGTCCTTACATTTTTAAGATGTGCTATACCAAGAAGAAAACTATACTACGCTACATGTGATTTTGATATGCATTACTCTTTTTTATTAGTAATTGACATTATTTAATAAATCATAATTATCTTGTTATAACAAAATATTATCTTGTTATAATGCGTTACTAGCCTGAAGCATGAGGTGAAAAAAACAAACAAAATATTCAAATATATGTATTTATTTTTACATTTTGACACACCTAAGTTTACTACAAGATAGTATGTCGATATAACAAGATAATTATGTCATTGTAACGGGATAAAAAATATGGACTCATTCATTGATGTACAAAGCCTGCTATTGTCGGATGTGTATGGCCATGTTCTATACAGTTTGAGGGCAATAGAATGTATAGTAAAAGCAGAGGTGGAAAGAGTACAAAATATTCTACTCAAGTAAAAGTACTGGTACTTTGTTGAACATTTACTTAAGTACAGGTAAAATTACTTATAAAAATCTACTCAAGTAAAAGTTAAAAATAGCTGATTTAAAATGTACTCTGAATAAAAGTTCCAAAAATAACATTTATATTGATTTAATATCTTAATTATACTTAATATAGGCCTGTTTGTTTGACAGATACTTGTTATATTAAATTGCAGTGTTTTGCGAGTTGATAAGGGAACAAAGCCATATCGTGCTTTCAATTTTAGATTGTTTGACAGATACTTTGCCAAAGCAATGGCGCAAAACAACGTTAGACTTTTAATGTTAAAATTTGATGTTTTGAGAATGTTTGCGCTTCATAAATATTATTAAACTATGACAGTTGTCTTGTTGTGTAGATGCATTTTTGATGAATGAGTGCGGTCAGCGCTAATCTCCTGTGACTACTTAATAATAAAAGTCAACTTGTGTTTCGCCTGTGAAATGCTTTTAAGTTCAGTTTGCATTAGCAGTAACTTAATACAGCATGTTTTCACAGCTTACAAAGCATGATAAAGCTGATATTCTCTTGCACTTGAAGCCTAAGTGTTCGCAGGTTTTTCCTTGCACTTTGTTTTTACTCAGTAACGGATGTGATTGAAAATGTAACCAAGTACAATACTTTAAACAAAAGAAGAAGAAGAAGAAGTTTTATTTTTAAAGCGGCCTTGAGCTACGGAAAGGCGCTATTAAAAAAAAAACTTCTTCTTCTTACATTATACAGTACAAAAACACCCAGACACTCAGACATAAATTACAGTCACATGGATACAGATAATCACATCAGACAAAATGCATGTTAAACAGATATGTTTTTAACTGGGTCTTGAATATAGCCATGGATGAGGTATTACGTAGTGTGAGAGGTAGCGAGTTTCATAATATAGGAGCATTAACACTAAATGACCTTCCACCTACAGTAGACAAACGGAAACGAGGGATGGACAATAAACCAAGTTCAGCTGATCTAAGGGACCGGGCAGGGCGGTAAGGGTGGAGTAAGTCAGACAGATATTGAGGGGCAAGACCATTTAATGCTTTAAATGTTAGCAGCGATACCTTAAAGTGGATGCGTGATGCCACAGGTAGCCAGTGAAGTTCATGAAGCAAAGGTATAACATGAGCAGAGCGCCTAGTCGAAGTGAGCACTCTAGCTGCAGAGTTCTGAACGTACTGTAATCTTGCAATTAGTTTTTTGGGAAGACCAAGAAATAAGGAATTGCAATAGTCCAGGCGTGATGTGATTAATGCATGAATTAAAGTTTCAGCATCAGCTACAGCGAGAGAGGATTGTAGATGAACAATGTTACAAAGATGGAAAAAACAGTTTTTAACAAGTGAAGAGATGTGAGATCCAAAAGATAGAGTTGAACCGAATATGACACCAAGGTTACGAATTGATGACAAAGGCATATAGTGAATTCCATCAATATCAAATGACTGGTCCATTCTTTTGACTAAGGCAGTAGAGCCAATCACTATTATCTCGGTTTTCTTATCATTTAACTTGAGGAAATTCAGGGACATCCAATGCTTGATGTCCCTGATACATGCAGTGAGTGAGTCAGGCAGAGATGGCCTATCAGAACTGGTTGTAAAATAGATTTGAATATCATCAGCATAGCAGTGGAATTTAAGTCCATGCCTGCGTATGATGTCACCAAGAGGATATATGTAGATAATGAACAATAATGGGCCAAGAACTGAACCTTGAGGGACACCCTGTGTAAGTGAAGCAGTGGCAGATCTAAGCCCTTGAATAGTAATATAATACTTTCTGTCACTGATGTAGGAAGTGAGCCAGGAAAGAGCAGAGCCAGTGATGCCAATATCAGAAAGCCTAGAGATCATTATTTCATGGCAGACTGTGTCAAAAGCAGCGCTTCAATCAAGGAGCATCAATATGTTTATCAGTCCTGAATCCATGGACACAAGAATGTCGTTAACCACCCGAAGAAGGGCAGTTTCAGTGCTTTGTGATGGGCGAAATCCAGACTGAAAAGGTTCAAAAAGACCATTAACATCCAAATGTGATCGCAGTTGTGAAGCAACAACCCTTTCAAGGACTTTGCTTAAGAACGTTAAATTGGATATTGGTCTGTAATTGTCCATATTTAGATGGTCTAGGCCAGATTTTTTGAGAATGGGGGTAACAGCAGCCATTTTTAGTTCAGCTGGGACAACACCAGATGCCAAACTGCAGTTTATCATATGTGTTATGAAGGGTGCAACCTCAGGTGCACACAGCTTAAGCAAAACAGTAGGTGTAGGATCGTGCCGGCAGGATGTGGAATTTGATCTCACAATTAGATCACTTATAGTAGTTAGTGAGAAAGCAGAGAGAGAGTTTGTTGAGTGAGCGGAATCAGCTAAAGTTAAATGAACATGTGGGTCACTTGTATGTGAAGTGGTTTTGGTAATGGATGCAGTGATTGACTTCAGTTTATCAGAAAAAAATTGAGAAAAGCTATTTACAAGCCCCACAGAGCCCAAAATAACATATTGCGGTGGATTAGTGAGTTTGTTAACCATTGCAGAGAGTGATTTGGGCCTGCACTTAGAATTCCTAAGGATATAGGTGTAATAAGAGGATCTTGCACCGTTAAGGGCTGTATGGTACTTAAGCAAGTGTTCTTTAAAAGCCAAAGAGTATACAATTAGTCCAGTTTTCCTGTATAGTCTTTCTAGGCGGCGGCCTACAAAACATACTTAAGTAAAAGTAAAATTACAGATTTAAAAAACTACTTCAAAAAGTACAAGTACACAAATAAGTAATTGTAATGAGTTACTTTCCAACTCTGAATAACAGCTACTAAAATCATGTGAAGTGAGTCTGCCATTACTGGCACTTGGATTTACCTCTGGGGAGCTGTGTCTTTCTTCCTACCCTCACCTATGGTCATGAAGGCTGGGTCATGACCGAAAGAACGAGATCCAGGGTACAAGCGGCCGAAATGGGTTTCCTCAGGAGGGTGGCGGGCGTCTCCCTTAGAGATGGGGTGAGATGCTCTGTCATCCGTGAGGATCTCAGAGTAGAGCCGCTGCTCCTTTGCGTCGAAAGGAGCCAGTTGAGGTGGTTTGGGCATCTGGTAAGGATGCCCCCTGGGTGCCTTCCTAGGGAGGTGTTCCAGGCACGTCCAGCTGGGAGGAGGCCTCGGGGAAGACCCAGGACTAGGTGGCGAGATAATATATCTTACCTGGCCTGGGAATGCCTCAGGATCCCCCAGTCGGAGCTGGTTAATGTGGCTCGGGAAAAGGACGTTTGGGGTCCCCTGCTGGAGCTGCTTCCCCCGCGACCCGATCCCGGATAAGCGGACGATAATGGATGGATGGATGGATGGATGGAGCTGTGTCTTGTTGATTTTCTACGTTGAAAAATCCCAGACTGATTTTATTAATATGGGTTTTAGACCAGACTGATTACTCTTCTCAATTTTAGATTGAAGGGTTAGGCTAAAGTTGCTCTATTATATGCTACCACTATAACATAATAGTGAAATGGGTGCAGAGAATTTTATGAAAGTCTTGAGCAGGGATATCAGGGAAAGAAAGGTAAATTAAATTAAATTTGAAAGAAGCTTTACCCTACCGTAGGGCTGCACAATATTGGAAAAAAATTACATTGCAATATATTTTTTCAAACGATATATATTGCGATATTGCGAGCCATCAATCCAGGCTAAAGTCAATTACCATTTCATATTATTAGTAATTTCACAAACAAACAAGCTTCATTACAATTGACAAAAGTTCACTTAATATTTTATTCCAAAATTAGAACATATTTCTTTAAACAGAAAAGCAGTAAAAAAAAACAGCAGCTTTACACCAACCCCCTGATTAGTTTATAAAAATATAACTGAAAATAAATATCTATTTTTTAAAACAACTTATAAGCATTTTGGTCTCTCAATCCAAACAGTAGCAAAAGATGTATTTGGATGACGTCGGGAAGTAGCTTGGGATCATGGGTTTTGTTGTCGTCGTCAATGACAACCTTCCAATCTAGCGTTTCCGGCAGAATTTTTTTTACTGACAAAGTAATGTATTGTTAAAAATATTCTAACTTTATTCACGTTATGTTTGGCGGTTCCCTGAAACTTAAAGCTACTAGAGCAGTCAAAGGTTAAATGACGCCATTGACGGAAGACAAAATAAAACGTCCCGTGTCTTCGAATTATATTACAAATTTCTCTGGGTTTGAAAGTTGTTGGAAACATTTAGGATAATGTAAGTACACAACTAGGAAATATATATATATAATATAGGTATAGTGATGTTTGCTTTTTTAATGCAAAGTACGTCTTTTTGTTATTGTTTTATAAAACTACATATTGTACATTAAAAGCTACATTGTGTATTTTTTTTGTCGATTCTTAGCAAAAAAACCTTTGTTCTTTAAAAAAAATGTGCTCATTCATGTGTAATTACTTCCACCAACTAATCAAAGTATTTTCGTAAGCCCAGAATCTTCCATTCACAATACATACAATGGTGCCGCTCGAATTGCGGCAGCCATGTTACACCTCCGACTTTAAAATACATTAGCCAAAGAGGGACATACCTGGAAATTCAAGCTCTGCCTTTCGCACTTTTACACTAGTGGCACCTTGACGAATGCCAGAAAGAGATTACTCACGACTGCAGGCAAATTTCAAAGTCTGTTGAAGATGTAAGATCATGCCTATTCCCGAGGACATGTAATGGCAGCGCTGGCCCAATGTCACGATTCAAAGGATGAGGAGGCAGGCGCGTCTTCACGGAATATATCTTTATTTAAACACAAGGAAGAACTGGACAGGAAAAGACAAAAAACATTAGGGACTACAATAATACATAACATGTAAAATGACAACACTACCTTAACACAAGACCAGACTCTACACTAAACATTTCAACATAATAAGGAAGTCTACAAAACAGAATAACCACGTACCTTGACAAGAACAAAGAACCACACAGGACTCACAAACACTAAATAAGAACTAAATACCATACTAACAAGGGAAAACATGTGACGGATCATGTGATACAGAGAGCGGGAAACCAAACCAAAACAAAACACATAGGGGAGAAAACACCCTGTAGTGACACAGAACAAGGACAGAGTCTACAGACATTGTGACACCCGATCCTCACTGAACTTCTGGAGAGAGTTTGCTGCACTGAAAGTAAAGGGGCTGAATAATTTTGCTCGCCCAATTTTTCAGATTTTTTTTGTTAAAAAAGTTTGAAATATCCAATAAATTTTGTTCAACTTTATGATTGTGTCCCACTTGTTGTTGATTCTTAAAAAAAAATACAGTTTCATATCTTTATGTTTGAAGCCTGAAATGTGGCAAAAGGTCGAAAAGTTATTATCAACTTTTTATTTCTCATTGAGGTCGTCCAGCATCTTCTTCTTTATATTCTTGGTCAGGTCTGTGTCTTCCTCTTGCACTTCCAGTAGTGACGTGTTGAAGAGCTAACGAACTGGCTTTAAAAAGGAGACACTGACATATTCATCCCCTGAAAGTGTATCAGTGAAATCCGGCGTTGGGCCCAGTGACTTGCTTACAGACTCCAGGACATCTATATCTTGCCAAGTTGGAATTAGATGCCGCAGCTTCTTGTCTGCAGACAGGACCTGAGTTAAAGCCTGCTGCTGCTCTAATATCCTGCTGGTCATCTTCTGTCTGGAACCCCATCTTGTTTGTTGATTTTTTGGATAATGAATAGAACATTTCCAAAACACCTTGGTCCATGTGAGCATTGAAAGTTGGATGATCTAAAAAACAGATGTAAAGATGCTTTAGTAGGTACAAATTGAACCATAATCTGTCACAGATACATTTCGAAATGAAGTTGCAGTTCTCACAATATCCACAAATGCAAAAAAGACATGATAGCTACCCAGCTAGCTAATTATCACCCCATCAACCCCTATGACATATATGGCCATGCTAAATCAGCCATAATTGTATTCCATTATGTTAGCCCTTTCTCGTCGTCTCTACTGATACTTTAAATTATTAATATTGACCAAGTTGATCAACATTTATTTAAATATTCTGTGAGCTATTTTTTTATTTTAATAAAATTATTTTATGTGTCATTCACTCAAATATTTACACAAAAAAATAAAATGATAGTGCAACGTATTTCCTTATGTCACGGTTTGATGGTGTAATGGAGAGAGGAGGACTCAGAAGGCAGTTGCAAATGTAGTTGCTGAATTTATTTATAGAATCCGGAACACAGTGCGAGCAGGTTGCAGGGTACAGCCCAGTAGAATATGCCTTCAAGAGAATACTGAGATTTAGCCTACGTGCTCTCTACAGTGGCACGGACGCTGACTGGCTAACACTCTAATATATATTCCTGTTCACGCACAGGGTATCGGCTATAAATAACATATATACAAACTCTCGAGCATTCTCCACAACAGTCCCGGACCGATCGTCAAATGTAACACAGCACTTCACACTGACAGAAATCAATAATCCACACCTTTCCCTAGTCGAGGTTGCATATATACTAACCTAACCCTAACTAGCAGTACACGGCTGTTCGTAATATGTAATCAAGCCAATCTACTCAACACAGATTTCCCTAAGCTAAACTCTATTTCACAGCAACCCCGGCTAGGGAGAGGCGTGGTTAACCCCTAAAGGAAATAATAATACATAGGAAAAAGGGACAAAACACAAACACCATGCATAGCACTGAATAGAATTAACATAGAATAAACAAAACTCAATATAGTATAAATCTCACAACCAATTCTGAACATATACAAGTCTCTACAAATAATGGAGTCCATATCTCAGTTCATGTTCCATCTACTAGGCAAGGGTGACACCTAACCTTTTAGTGTAATGAATAGAGCATTTCCAAAACACCTTGGTCCATGTGAGCGTCAAAACTCAGATGATCAAACAAACAGATGTAATAATAATTTTTGCTGGAGATGTTTGAAAGCGAAAATTTAGCCCTGTCCCACGTTTTACAACAAAACACTTTCTGTCTCTGTTGTAATTCAAAGCTCGACTGGTAGCCACTTCCAAAACAGTGGCTAGATTCAACCAAAACAGAAAATTCCTGCTTTTCCTGCATATTAATTCTCTAGCTGTAGCCCATGCCACATTTAATTTATGAATTGCATCAGAAATGTCTGAATTGAACCATGGGTTTGATCAGTTCCGCACCCTAACCCTAGTGTATGGAGCATGCTTCTCTGCAATAGCATTAAAATAATAGTAAATTGCATTATTTTATTATACAAAGTGTCTCCCGTACATCCCCATTACTGTATATTATCTTTGCTGCATTTTTTATTCAAACCCAGTGCTTAACTATTTAAATTATTACCACTTATTTTGTAGAAATGGCTTGTACATTTTACAAGTCATAGAGATGACTTTACAGATTCTCAGGTGAGTAAAGTACATGTATTTCAGCTAGATTTGATGTATTTCTAGAATTGCAGGCATGACTAACATGTCACATTTTGACAGCAGCATAGTGCCCTGTATTCCACTGCTGGTTTGCTTCTAAAGTTAAGCAGGGTCAGACCTGGTTAGTCCCTGGATGGGAGACCAGTGTTGCTGGAAGTGGTGTTGGAGGGACAGTAGGGGGCACTCTTCCCTCTGGACTAAAGATATTTCCCAATGCCCCTGGGTAGTGATGGGGACATCTGCCCTGCTTCGGGTGCCGTCTTTTAGATGGGACGTTAAATGTGTGTCCTGACTCTCTGTGGTCATTAAAAATCCCATGGCACTTATCACAAGAGTAGGGGTGTTAACCCCAGATGTCATGGCCAAATTCCCAATCAGGCCTCACTTCAATCATGGCCACCTAATAATCCTCCTTCCTAATTGGCATATATATATAACTACTCACCTCTCCACCTGATAGCTGATGTGTGGTGAGCATTCTGGCTCAAAATGGCTGTCGTGCATCACCCAAGTGGGTGCTACACATTGGTGGTGGATGAGGTTTTCCCTTCACTGTGTAAAAGCGCTATATAAGTTGAATTAATTATTATAATAATTATTATTGATGTTGCCTTTGTATAGCTAAGACAAGTAGGATAAGCAGCCTACTACACATTCGGTTACTACTACAGTTGGTGATTAATCACTAGCCATCACTTTGTCATGAAAAAGCACTTTATTACAAAACAGATGAGATTAGTTCAATCCTGTGGCTGGTTAGCATGTCTACATTGGTGGCAATGGTTTTGTGATGAGTTAATGGTAAAAAGTCTACTTCTGACCGTGTGGTTAACAGGGAATTGTCAAAGGCTTCAAACCCAATTTTAGCCAATCAATCTGCAGCTATATCTACAAATTCATTTTATTAAGCATTATAATAAATTAGTTCATGTTTTTGTATTACCGTATAATAATTATTTTTATAAGGCAATAAACGTATGTGTGTAAGTAGTTTTACTTATAAGCTGTCTATAATGTATTATAACCCTACTGATCTGTGTTTATAAACTTCGTGGGCCACTGGAAATGCAAGGGCCGCAACAAACAAGCTATATACGGTATGCACAAGGTGATCACCTTCAAGCCACACTGTATAATGTAAACAGAACATTGTTAAAATGTACACAGGCAGAAGCAAAGTATTCTGAAGACTTTGTAACAAAGTATTTCCAAGATATGAAACATGGGTTCATGTCTTTGTTCTCAGGTGTGTCATTCCGAATGTTTGTCTGGATACCCCAGTACTGCAGTACCAAACATGTTTCCTGAATCACTCTTACGAGCAGTCACTCAAGCTGACTAATGACAGTAACCTTCCTGCCTGTTACGGCCTCCGGTTCCAGGTTAGATGTCCGAATAGTTTTGCATGTATCTCTTCACCAGCAATTTGTCTTTTACCCCATGTTGACATATTGTCATCACTGCCTAGGGGCCTATCTCTGATTGACAGACATGTTCATCATGCAAATAATTGTTTCAGGGCACCAGGTACTTCTCTAACACTCTGTCTGTGGTCCTCTTCAGGAGTATAAGGAGAACCCCTCTGTGCTGTACTACAGCACCCATCCACGAGGGATCATTGAGCCCCATGAAACTGTGGACATCCCCCTTGTGCTGCAGGCTAAAACTGTTGGCAGACTGCAAGAAAATGCACAGATCAATATTTTTGGAAGAAAGGAGCCTGCTCTGGTGAGATTGTGTTCATTTAGTTACCAAAGGTAGCCTGTCTTGATCCAAATGAAAATTACACAGTTGACTATACCTGTGCATTAATACCTTTTAAATTATTTTATATTCTATAGGAAGTCCTTCTCTCTTGCATTGGAGTGGGTCCAGTGGTTCATGTTATGACCACAGAGGTGGACTTTGGGAATATACCTGTTCTGACTGATGTGTGTAAAACACTACAACTGTCAAACCAGTCCCCGATCCCAGCACACTTTGTGGCACGCATGGTGGGTGAAACACAACATAGGGAAATGCTTTCTCTCTGTCTTTTAAATTGCTTTCTCTCTCTCAAACAGAAAGGTTTTTATGTCTTGTTCACATTATTAAACTGGTTGTGAAGCTTAAAGTGGAGATTATACCCACCTCCTTTATGGTCCAAATGCCCCCCACTTCATGGTCCCAATGTAAATAAAACACAAAGAAAGATAAAAGATACAAAGGATATAATAAAAAAATAGTAATGCTAAGGGGTTCACGTGGCGTAGTGGGCTAAGTCGCTGCATTGCAGGAAAGTACACGTCACGATGGTCATGAGTTTCCCTGGGCTTCCTACATAAAGAAGCGCAAATTGGCATAGTACTGCCCGGGATTTAGGTTAGGTAACTATATAGTTGGGGAACGTAATCATCCCGTTGTTTGACTGAAGGCTTCCGTGTTGGACTTGCAATACGAAAAGATTCCTCGGCTAGGGCAACATGTGGTTGGTTGAAACATGTGCGTGCCCTTTGCCACGGTAGACCAAGAAAGGTTTCAGCCAAAACTGCTAGAAGAATTGTTTTGGATACAAAGAAAAACCCACATGTAACCTTGGGAGATATACAGGCTGCTCTGGAAAAAGACGGTGTGGCTGTATACTATGCACAATACTATGAAACTTGAATAAAATTAAGCTGCATGGTCGAGTTGCCAGAATGAAGCCTTTTCTGTGCCAGTGCCACAAAAAAGCCTGGTTACGATATGCCCGACATCACGTTTGTTTGTTTGTTTCATTTATTTTTACAGGGACAATGCACATTAAGCAATATTTCATACATAACATACAGTCAGAGCAATAGCACAACAAGCAACAAAATACATAAAACCAAAAGTGTTTACACACCTCTCAAACCACTGACAACATGGATCTTGACACATCTTACAGCTTCTGCTAGAGTCCTTCTCAGATTACCTGTCTGGGAAGTACAATGCTTCTCCCTCTCCATCCAGTACCGGTTTGCAGCAGCACCTGATACGCGTTTTAGCAATTGTTTTATTAATTAAATGTCTAAAAGAATGTAAGGTGTGATGTAGATTCATGACATAAATGATTACTTTATATTTCTGTACTCAAAAATCTACCCGCAAAGCACTCAGGACATCTCTCCAAGCAAGTTTAGACCTCAAATATGCTATACAGATACATTTTCATAAGAGCATGACAGTACAGCTCTCAAACTACTACATCGCAATTCAAACACTCTATTATGAATGGTTCTGGCTCAAAAACAGATAATTTGTTAATGGTGAACAAAAACAATTCACAGTGTATTTTAAATGAAACGCATTCGTTAATGCGTTAACTTTGACAACCTTAGTGTAAATACATCAATGAATGTCATATACTCTTGTAATCTCTACAAACCCACTCAGAAGAATACTGGCCACTCATCAGTCTTGTTTGTCTCTAGGTTTCTGCCTAGGTTTCTATTAGAACCTTTCTGTTTGACACATTACTTAAGCTTGTTGTTGTTGCTCACTCTTTGTGATTTTAGGTTGGGTGTCTGTGTGGGTAATATGTGACATCTTGGGCCCTATCTTGCACCCGGTGCAACACAGCGCAAAGCCCAAACGCAGGTGTCTTTGCTAGTTTAAGACTGACGCAGCTTTCAATTTCCCGTCTGGCGCCCACGTCGTTTAAATAGCAAATGTACCTGCATGCTGGTCTAACAGGTAGGTGTGTTCAGGATAATTCTTGGTGCATTGTTATCTTCTTAAGGCATCGGAAAGTGATCTCGCCATTGACCAACAAAAACCTGGTCTAAAGTCAATGGCAAGGCATGTCATTGTTATTTTAACAGAAAATGAATCAAATGCACCTAGATGTATGCACAGCGCATGCACACTATGCTTGTTGCACACACACAGGGAAGCGCAGCAGCACACGAACATGCAAAAGATTACAAATAAAAAGATTGCGGTGCAAATCCGCCGTCAAAATAGCAATGTGCGAAAGGTACAAACGTGCCTGGCTCTTAAAGGTAATGGGAGATGAATCTCTGATTGTTTTATTGCATGTTACGCCCAAAACACACCTATGAATTAATGAAGACACTTAGTACAATCCTTTTAGACCATGTGCCCAGTGCATAGACCCTTTTATCTGCTGTCAAACTAGCAAAAGTGAATTTGGACACGGCCAAAGCACACTTGCACCATGCGCTTCACGCCATGCCCTTAGATCGTTAAAATAGGGCCCCTATGTAAGAAATAATATTTATTATTGGATAATATAATATTGGATTGAACTTGAGGCTGTTGTCTCCTTGTCACATTTGAGGTGAGGTTTCCATGTTTAGTCTCTGTGTTCCCTCTGTTTGTATGAGTATGCTGCCCTCTTGTGTCTAGTTTTGTCATAGGTTCATTTAGATTATTAGTTGGGTCGTTGGTAGTCATGGGTGGTTTGAATTAGTCATTAGTATGTGTTTGTATTTAGTCATGGTGTTCTCCCCTTGTCTCTTGTCTGTCAATGGTTCCCTGTACGCGTTCCTGTTTGTGCCTTCCATATATTTGTAAAGCCCCACGCGGCAGTATTCCTTTGTTTTGAAATAAAGTATTTTGGATTATTGAACCTTCGCGCCTGTCTCAGCTTTTG
>JACXGM010007622.1:0-30430 GCA_016801145.1 Umbra pygmaea | reverse complement strand
CTCCCACTTTCCCCATGACCCTCCCACGAACGCATATTGAAAGCGCAACTTGTCTCTTGTCGCTCATGTGGCAGGCAATCTGCGATTTTACCCAAGTGCGCCTGGTTTGTAAATAGCCCGCATCGGTTACGTCCGTCTTTGCGACCAATTAGCGCCTAGAAACAGTCGCAAACAGCTTGATAAATCTAGCCCTCAGTCTCTGTTAACAAAATTAAATGGGATAAACACAATCAAAAACAAAAAATAAATGGAATTTAAATTTTTGGAGAGAGAGACGAGGAAAACAATCAAGCATGCAAATGGAAATTATTGCGGCCGTAAAAATTATTGAGCTCATTTTTATTTATCATGCGATTAATTGACTTATTGCATATTGCGACAGGCCTAACACACACACACACACACACATAAACACATAAACACACACATACGGAGACACACACACACATAAACTCACACATACGGAGACACACAGAAGCACAAACATGTTAAACATACAGAGGACACTGACAGAGAATCACACAATACACATCGGTTATTTTGGGGACAGTTGTATTAATGAGAAACATGGACGTGAGGTTCCAGTCATGACCGTGAAGGAAAAATATCTAATTGTTTACTCTCCATTTCACTCTGTAAAAAAGCAAACCTTTCTTGTCCTAAATGTAGGGGCATGAGATAGAGGCTGAGGTATGTGGTGCCCCCTGCATGGGCTGCTGCTCCCTGTGGCATGGACACTTAACCAACCAAGAATAACATCCCTTTCAGAGTTACATCCAGCTATTGTATGTGAGCATAATTATTGGGACAATTCAACTTAAAGCAAATGTAAATATAAATCCTTTGCATTCAGAAACAGCAGTGAGTCTGTGACCCATTGACATCAGCTGACTCTTGGTATCATGCTGTTAGATGCTTAGCCAAGCCTTTATTGTAGCCATCTGGTTCTGTTGCTTGTTTCAGGGAGTTTCTGACTTCAGTTTGCACTTCAACAAGTGAAATGTATGTTCCATAGAAATGGATTCAAATCAATGTAGCAGAATGGTCAGAGCGGCAGCCATTTTTACGTGTACCATTCCATTGCAAAGATCTAGCGGCCTACTTCTGCATTAAACTGTTTCGTGTGTTGTCACCGTGACAACTAACAACAATCGCTGTTTTGTTGTGTACTAATCGAATGACAACGCCAAGCAGTTCAATGGCCTTTCTATCCATTCCATTTCCATGGTACAGTGCCTTGCGAAAGTATTCGGCCCCCTTGAACTTTTCGACCTTTTGCCACATTTCAGGCTTCAAACATAAAGATATGAAACTGTATTTTTTGTGAAGAATCAACAAAATAAAAAACTGAAAAATTGTTATTCAGCCCCCTAAAGTTAATACTTTGTAGCGCCACCTTTTGCTGCGATTACAGCTGTAAGTCGCTTGGGGTATGTCTCTATCAGTTTTGCACGTCGAGAGACTGAAATTTTTGCCCATTCCTCCTTGCAAAACAGTTCGAGCTCAGTGAGGTTGGATGGAGAGCGTTTGTGAACAGCAGTTTTCAGTTCTTTCCACAGATTGTCATTTGGATTCAGGTCTGGACTTTGACTTGGCCATTCTAACACCTGGAAATGTTTATTTGTGAACCATTCCATTGTAGATTTTGCTTTATGTTTTGGATCATTGTGTTGTTGGAAGACAAATCTCCGTCCCAGTCTCAGATCTTTTGCAGACTCCATCAGGTTTCCTTCCAGAATGGTCCTGTATTTGGCTCCATCCATCTTCCCATCAATTTTAGTCATCTTCCCTATCCCTGCTGACGAAAAGCAGGCCCAAACCATGACGCTGCCACCACCATGTTTGTGGGGATGGTGTGTTCAGGGTGATGAGCTGTGTTGCTTTCACGCCAAACATAAGGTTTTGCATTGTTGCCAAAAAGTTCAATTTTGGTTTCATCTGACCAGAGCACCTTCTTCCACATGTTTAGTGTGTCTCCCAGGTGGCTTGTGGCAAACTTTAAACAACACTTTATATGGATATCTTTCAGAAATGGCTTTCTTCTTGCCACTCTTCCATAAAGGCCAGATGTGTACAGTATACGACTGATTGTTGTCCTATAGACAGACTCGCCCACCTCAGCTGTAGATCTCTGCAGTTCATCCAGAGTAATCATGGGCCTCTTGCCTGCATCTCTGATCCGTCTTCTCCTTGTATGAGCTGAATGTTTAGAGGGATGGCCGGGTCTTGGTAGATTTGCAGTGGTCTGATTCTCCTTCCATTTCAATATTATCGCTTGCACAGTGCTCCTTGAGATGTTTAAAGCTTGGGAAATCTTTCTGTATCCAAATCCGGCTTCGAACTTCTCCACAACAGTATCTCGGACCTGCCTGGTGTGTTCCTTGTTCTTCATGATGCTCTCTGTGCTTTCAACGGACCTCTGAGATTATCACAGAGCAGGTGCATTTATACGGAGACTTGATTACACATAGCTGGATTCTATTTATCATCATTAGTCATTTAGGTCAACATTGGATCATTCAGAGATCCTCGCTGAACTTCTGGAGAGAGTTTGCTGCACTGAAAGTAAAGGGGCCGAATAATTTTGCTCGCCCAATTTTTCAGTTTTTTATTTGTTAAAAAAGTTTGAAATATCCAATAAATTTTGTTCCACTTCATGAGTGTGTCCCACTTGCTGTTGCTTCTTCACAAAAAATCACAGTTTTATATCTTTATGTTTAAAGCCTGAAATGTGGCAAAAGGTCGAAATGTTCAAGGGGGCCGAATACTTTTGCAAGGCACTGTATGTTCTTTGCGTAGGAAGCAGAGGGTAAGGGGATAGGCATGCCATAGGAGAGAGAGAGGAAGGGCGCAGACAGAGTCGGGAGCTTAGACCGCTACACCAAACTCTGGCACTGGGAAAAAAAAGAAATGCCCTCTCACTTTCAACTGCTGTCATTTTCAGCAAACGTAACATGTGTAAACATTTGTGTCAGAATAAAAATATTCAACAACTAAGAAATACACTGAAAAAGTTCAACAAACATGTGACCAACAGAATTGGAATAGTGTGTCCCTGAACAAAGGGGGGTCAAAAGTAACCATCAGTAACTGGTGTGGCCACCAGCTGCATTAAGTACTGCAGTGCATCTCCTCCTCATGAACTGCACCAGATTTACCAGTTCTTGCTGTGAGATGTTAACCCACTCTTTCACTAAGGTCCTGCAACTTCCCAGACATTTCTGGGGGGTATGGCCTTAGCCCTCACCCTCCGATCCAAAAGGTCCCAGATGTGCTAGATTGGATTGAGAGTCGGGGCACTTTGCTGGCCATGGCAGAACAGTGACATTCCTGTCTTGCAGGAAATCACTCACAAAACTGGTGGCACTGTCACGCTGGAGGGTCATGTCAGAATGAGCCTGCAGGAAGGGTACGACATGAGGGAGGAGGATGTCTTCCCTGTAACGCACAGTGTTGAGATGACAACAAACTCAGTCTAATAATGCTGTGACACACCACCCTAGACAATGATAGACTCACCACCTCCAAATCAATCATGCTCCAGAGTACAGGCCTCACTGTAACGCTCATTCCTTCGACGATATACCCAAGTCCGACCATCACCCTTGGTGAGACCAAACCACGACTTGTCAGTCCTGTATGGTCGAGCAATGGTGGGTTTGTGCCCATGGGCGACATTGTTGTCGTTGATGTCTGAGGACTGATGGAGGTATTGTGCATTCCTGGTGTAACTCAGGCAGTTGCTGTTGCCATCCTGTACCTGTCCTGCAGGTGTGATGTTCAGATGTACCAATCCTATGCAGGTGTTCTTTCACATGGTCTGCCACTAGGAGGATGATCAGCTGTCCTTCCCAACTCCCTGTAGTGCTGTCTTAGGTGTCTCACAGTGCGGATATTGCAATTTATTGCCCTAGCCCCGTCTGTAGTCCTCATGCCTCCTTGCAGCATGCCTAAGGTACATTCCCGCAGATGACCAGGGACCCTGGGCAGCTTTCTTCTGGTGTTTTTCCGAGTTGGTAGGAATATCTCTTTAGTGTCCTCAGTTTTCATGACTGTGACCTTAATTGTCTACCATTTGTAAGCTGTTGGTGTCTTATCGACCGTTCCACTGGTGCATATTCATAAGTCTCTTTGGGTCATTGAACAACCATGGAAAACATTGTTTAAACCCTTTACAATGAAGATTTGTAAAGTTGTCTGGCTTTTTACAAATTATTGTAAAATACAGTCTTTTTTGCTGAGTTTATGTTATATCGGATTTAAATCAGAGGAATTACTTGGCCAGTCCTCCTTTGTTGTGTTGGAAGTGTGTTTTGAGTTGTCCTGTTTCACTGTGAAGTCCCGCCAAATGAGTCTGGTGGCATTTCCTTGGATGTTGCTAGCCAAGATGCTTCTGTACAGTTGCCATCATTTGTTTCATCATCAATCAAGTTAAGTGAGCCCAGTCCAGAAGTAGCCATGCATGCCCATGCCATGACACTACCTCCACCATGCTTCACAGATGAGGTGGCTTGCTTTGTATCATCTACTGTTACTTTTTTCTCTACACTTTCACTTCACCATCACTTCTAAAGGTTCTCCTTTGTCTCTTTTGGCCATTAAACTTGTTCCAAAACTCTATTGGTGATTCTCAGTACTTTGTTGAAAATGCTAAACTTTCCTTTCTGTTTTTGGTGTGGATCACAGGTTTGAATCTTGCAGTGTAGCCTTTGTATACTACTGCTAAAGTCCCCTGTGAACAGTAGATAGTGATACTCACCCCAGCATTCTGGAGGTGTGGTGGGGATTTTATTGACACTAATGATTTTTAGTTCATTCATCCATCATCAACTGTTCACTGTAAAAAGCCAACTTGCAAACATTGAGTTTACTTTATTTTTTAAGTTGAGTGAATACAGATATTTTTTAGGAAATATTACATTTACACGGAATACTTAGTTAATCCAACACACTGTTCTGTAGGCTGGCTGAACTGTGAATAATATATTGAGTGAAAAAGTAATTTTGAGTTGACTCACTCAAGATGTATAAATGTTCAGTCAGAAAGGAAATAATGTGTAACTTTGAAATTACATTCACGTTGACTTAAAATGTGAAATTATGAGAACTGCAATTTTTAATGTTTCTTGAGAATTCTTGGGAATTCATCAGTTGTAGATTTTAAGATGGTTTAACATAATCTTTTATACATTTGATGGAAAAAAGTATGTATATTTTGGTATTCTACGTCTTGCTATGCCATGAGGTATAATGGATCATGATGAACAGATTTCAAAACCGTAACACAAATTGGCATTCAATGATTAGACCATCTACCACTTTAGTGCTTTTGCACAGTAGATAATTACACTAATCTGGTGTCCCAAATCTGAATGTGTCCCTTTTTATATGAGGGGATGATGACAATCATAACTCTTTAGACCTCCAGGAGCAGTGCATTCTGTAAGTTCTCACAACACACATTTCAAAGTACAATTTTAAGTTCTATCAACATCAAACTTCAAGTGTGTTCAATCTAAAGATGCAAGTGTGTTCAACAATAAAAAATTATATTCATTTGGCAAAAAAAATCTAGTTGAGGTCTTACTCAAGGTCTTACGTCAGAAGACAATTTTCAGAATTCAAAATTATGCTCAAAACTCTGTTTTCTGAATGTTACCGCACTTAAAGTCATATTACATTTTGTTGTCTGTTTGTATTCTGGTGTATTCTGCCCTGCCTACATAGTCTCATTTACACTCATCTACATTTTGTTGTTTGTTTGTTATCATGGTCCATTGTTATTGTTATTATTGTTACTTGTTCATTCCTTGAACAAGAGCGTCCTTGAGCTCTGGAAAGGCGCTATATAAATAAAACTTATTATTATTATTACGTCAGCTCAAAGTCTTGTCCCAAAATTTAGTTTACTCAGAAAAGCTGTGAAGTACAGTAAGTTTCCTTATTTTTTTTATTTCTTTTATTACCCACATCATTATCTTTTCTTTAATAGACATCTCCCTACACTGACATTTTCTTTAAGATTTACCCCCAAAAAATGATACTAGTTTATGCAGGAAAATGTAAACACTAAAATGTGTTGTAAATTGTTGGCATTTTTTTTTAGGTAATCTTAAACTTAATTTTTAAGTTAAGTATTTTTTTATTATTGATTATGCCTACTGACACCAAACACAGAATTCAAAGGCAAAAGTAAAGGATAGAACAAAGACTACACATTCACACTTCATTGATTTGAACCAACTTATACTTATATTCGCATGGAACTTTGAAAATACTATTTTTCTCAGTTGGAACAACAATTGCGTTGAAAATGCCAGAAATAAAAGGTGACTGTCTGTACTCTTGCCTTATTTTCAACTTTAAATCTTCTTTTCATTGTCTTATGTGGTCAGCCAAAAAAGCAATTTGGACTTTTCTGTCCCAGTACTTATGGAGGGCATTTTATTAATTTATTCATGAATCTGTATTTGTTTCAATCTCTCTCTATTTATATACTGTATATACCATATATGCTGTATTGCTATATATCTTTCTAAATGTATCCATCCTATCTATCTAAATCTATACTCTGCAATGTTTTCATGTGTGTGTGTTGTGTGTGTTGTGTGTGTTGTGTGTGCTGTGTGTGTTGTGTGTGTTGTGTGTGTTGTGTGTGTTGTGTGTGTTGTGTGTGTTGTGTGTGCTGTGTGCACAGTTACATCCATGCCACACCCTTTTGGTTGGGTTGTTTTCTTTTCTATCGTTACACTCAAAACAATGCCTAATTTTGTTATACACTTTCAAAATGATTATCTTTAAAATGACTGGTACCTGAGCTGCCAGTAATTTAATCGAACGCTGTACTGGTGTTTCAACTTTCAAACACCTTTTATTGGTGCAATTTCCTCTCACTAAAGTGTCTAAATGCTACAGGGCTTGACTTTAACTTTTCTTGACAGGTGGGTCTGATGTTTTACTTGTCCAATAGCAAATTATGTTTAAAATATTTGAATTTACTTATTGTTTTATATTACCTTTCTCTTGGTACAATTGCTGTTCAGTGTCTTTGGGTTTACTAAAATGTGCTTTAAATCAAATTAGTATGTATAATAGTATTATTATTTATTTTGTGTGTCTACAATACCGACAGAGTAGTTGGACTACCTTGGTCAGGAGGCCTACATCTCTACATCAAACCCAATGAAAGTATTGTAATCATTTTGGGATAGATTAGAGGAGGAACATAGTGTGTAAAAAGTTAGGAACAACTTTTGGGGTTTCAGAGTTCCTCTCTGTTCTATTCTGTTTCTCACTACAATGGAATATAAGAATGTGTCTAAGTATGTTTTAAATCACAGCAAACCACACCAAACCAGATCATATTACACCAAGATCTCATTATGGATAACGTCTCTGTACTCTGTCCCCGAAATCCATCTTTTGATCTTTGTTGTTGTTTTTGTAAACAGAATGTTTCAACCATGAATTTACGGACAGTGTTGAAAAAAATGTGTTTCTGAGGCGTTATCCAACAGATACCATACATCATCACGGTTGTTTCCGTCTCCCAGACATTAACGAGTGCCTGATGAATGGGATTTGTAAGAACGCCGAGTGTTTGAACACCAGAGGAAGCTACAGATGCACCTGTAAGCCAGGCTACATGCTGGACCCAGCCCGCAGCCACTGTGTCTGTGAGTACTCTACAGCCATGTCTGACTTGTCTGTTTATGGTCTTTCATCTGTGTGAAATCTGTCTGATGCGAACGTGCGTTTGGACAGCGGACAAGGCCGTGTCGGACCGGAAGGCTTTATGTTACCGCTCTTCGTCAGCGGGGGTATGCTCCCTGCCTCTCGCCCTCCACCTCACCAAGCAGATCTGCTGCTGCAGTCGTGTGGGCAAGGCCTGGGGAACCGCCTGTGAGAGGTGCCCACTGCCTGATACAGGTACCCACAAACATTGACCATCCCTCACTCTAGGTCAACCAGCAAAGGGAACCCGCAACCAGACATTTCTAGTTTGTTTTCACTGTGTCAAAATGTATTGGAGTTTGGAAGCCAATATGACATGGCTTATAGCGATCTTTACAGCGTTCTACTCAAAACAACTGTCACTTAAACTTCACTCACCATATTAAATTGGCTGCCACCACACGCCAGTAATGGAGTACAGTTCAAAGGTAACCCAATGTGTTTGATATGGAATGGGCCCAAAACAAAATCGCCTTCATATGGCAGGGCTGTTTAATAGTATAATAGAGGGCGTCACGGCTGTGCTATCTCACAGCCTGTTGGAGGAGAAAGCCAGTCATATTCCAGCTATGTTTCAGAGAGAAAGATTCAGGAAAGATTTAGGCCAAATGAAACATGGGAAATTGTTGTCATACCTTTTTGTTTTTTGCTGATTTAATCTTCAAAGTCAGAGAAAAGGCCATTATCCTCAGCATTGCCCATTTTGGCGAGTGATTCATGAAGGTTGTCATAGATCAGATATCAGAAAGCCAGACCTCCATGGGACTCTGCCAGACTATTGCTTTACACTGCGGCTCTGTGTGCATATCCAGTCTACATATAGCCTGATTACCCAGAGTCAGACAGTGGGTTTTGTATGGCCTGGGGGGCAGTCAAAGCCCTGTTTAACACTGAGCCTCCAGGCTCATTATTAGTCACTCTGTAACAGGAGCGTGTCCACTGGCTTGTCAGAGTTGGAGCTCTTATGTGAATACCACCATGAACCCCCATCTCCATCTCCGTCCACATCAGACAATTCAGACAGGAAGCTGGCGTCATATCCATGCTTCCTGCATTTACTGCACTTAATCACAAAGCTGTCACTGTTAGTATCTTTGTACCAGAGATCCTCTGTCCATTATATCAATGGCGTAGATGCCTCTGTTCCAGTTCAAGCAGGGGACGATACTATTTAGCTGTAACAGATTCACCCTTGCTGAAGTTTGTTGGGCTCCGACACAGAGAGATGCTATCACCCAGCTTTATCTCATCAGTCAGTTTTCCATTCACTGGTTATCTCAGTCACTTCTACTGCCCGGAGTTCAAAGGTCAGCTATATTACATGATCCTCTAGTCCCCCCCAGTACCACCCCACTTGGCACAGCCCTTAGCCTGAGTCTGACAAATACAAATCCCCTCTGTGAAGTGCTCTGTGACAGCTGTCACTACCCTGGCAGCTCTTCAGCTAGCTACAACTGAAACTCAACCCTGAGGAAAGCCTACAGTATAGCATGGTGTACATAATGCTTTTACACGGATGGCTTATGCTATTGCTGCGAACACCAGCCTGAAATACGACCCACAATTACTGTCTGGCAGCGTTTCATGTTTGCCTAGAAGCCCGAGGGCGGATTTGGCCTCATGATGTATTCTGCGGTCCATTGTTTGCCCCATGTACGCCTGCAGACCATTTCAAAGAGATCTGCCCGGCTGGCCATGGGTATACCTACTCCCGCTCAGATGTTCAGATCTCCCTGAGACAGCTGGAAGACGAGGAGTTAAGGAGGACAGGCACTTCCTGGGATGCCCAGAACCCCAGGTACCCCCAACAACCTCGGCAGCAGGTCCCACAGTACCCTGGACCACCCACCCCAGATCATTCACATCAGATACCCCAGACCCCACAGTACCCGCAGTACCCACACCTCCCTGTCCAGCCAGATGCTGACAACAGACAGGATCCCATTCAGCCTCAAGGTGAGAACAAACATACCATTATTATGCATATTTATTGTTAAAAACAGAAAAACATATAATTATCATCCATGTTTGTTGATGAAAAGAGAGAAACACATCATTATTATTCATGTTTGTTGGTCAAAACAGAAACATAAATTATTTTGCATGTTTGTTGATGAAAAGAGGAACCATATCATTATTATTCATGTTTGTTGGTTAAAACAGAAAAACATATCATTATCATCCATGTTTGTTGATGAAAAGAGAGAAACACATAATTATTATTCATGCTTGTTGGTCAAAACAGAAACATATAATTATTATGCATGTTTGTTGGTAAAAACAGGGAAACATAATAATTATTTTTGCATGTTTGTTGGTAAAAAGAGAAACATGTAATTGGTATGTTTGCATTTAAGTTCAGTTAACCAAATTCAGTTGAAATGTTTTTTTTTGCCGTGTACTGTTCTAAAATGAATCTATCCTGCAAAGAAAAATGCGTCGTTATGATGCCCCCTGTCTGTCGGGAGGGTACAACTTAAGTTGCACAATGGAATCTCATTTAATGAAGGATTATTTCATCTCCACATGTAACAGCTTTATCATTGTCAGCTTCATAATATTACATTGTATTTGCTTCCTCTATCCATCAGCATACACCTCCCTTAAGCGTTTGAGCAGAGGGCTTAATCCTCACAGGTCAAACATTTGCAACCTCTGGATCTTCTGTGAAACATTCTTTTGATTTACAGATATTACATAATATACTGGCATGGCCCAAGCACAACGAATCATATAAGAATACCATAAATATTTAGAGATTGTGTGTCTTCATTACACAAAATATTCATTTCCACTTTATTAATGTATCCATGGGCTGTAGTAGACATTATTTTCAGACTTTGTCTTCTCTCCGGTTTAAGGGATAAATGTGCTCTAAGCTGAGTTTTTTTCATCCAAAGACCTTAAGATGGTATCTAAATAGTAAAAGTCTGATATAACAGGGATTATATCTCACCAATAATATATGATATTGCTAACAGAATGTCAGCTCTGTACTGATAAAACAACATTCTTTCCCAACAGATGAAGAAATATTGAACTTGGTAAGTTCCTCTTCTATTTGAAAAATAGCTAACGCTTTTGAAATGTTTATTTTTGCAATAATACCTCCCAGCATCTCTCAGTTGCAAGAGTCTTATGATATAAAATCTCTACATATGATTTGAAAAACACATTTGGGTTTAATAAAAATTCTGAAAATAATTTTTGTACATCTAAAATCTAGAATGTTTTTGCTTAATCCACAGCCGTCTGTTGGGACTGACTCAAAAAATCCAGGTAATTTATCTAATTTCGTCAAATAAAACGGTTTCTTTAAAGAATGTTAAACTCATAATCACAGTTTCAGTCAGTAATTTACTCGTGGTGCATTGATAAAGCCTTTTAGGGCGCCAGTAAAAATACAGATTTATCATTCAGTCAGGCACACGTAGTCCATTCTCTGTAAATTACACACAGCAGAGGTAGTCTGCCTTGGGACTCCGCTGCCAACAAAAACATTGATATGATCTGTAAGTTGATTCGATGTTTGAGTCCTGATGTTGTCTGATATTATGTTTTTTTTAACAAGCTGAAATGGCATATTTCATTTTTATATCACGGCTATGCTACTGTAGGATAGGAGGACCTTGTGAGTGATGGTCCTGCCAGTACAGTGAGCGCAGACTTTGTCAGTCAGTGGAACGTAGCAGCAACCCAATGGTGCAAAGCTGAGAGATATCCTGTCTGCGCTCCCTAGCGACACATTTACACACTAACACCTTGGGCTCGCTCATTTCTTCCTCTTTCTCCCACCCCATCACCACCGTCTTCCCCACCTCAACTCTTTCTCCAGTTGATGTGGTAGAGAAAGTCACTCCTGATAATCCCGTCAATGTGAGGCCTGAGCTGGAAAACCGGGATACAGCCTCCATCAACGTTGCCACACAGGTCTCAGGTGAGAGGCTGGGTAACAGTACACAGCACAAACTGTCATAATGAACAAATATACATACAAAGCGCTTTGATGGGGGACTAGTATTTGGTATTAAAACTTTTATTAGATTCATCAGAACAGTCTTCACATAATGCTCCGTAAATCCTACAACCACAATACTAAAGACGTTGGGACAGTATGGATAACGCTAATAAAAACTAAGAGGAGTGATTTATAAATGTACTTTGACATTGTATTTAAACAAAAAAATTATAAAGACATTGTATTTGATATTTTATGTAATCAACTGCATCATTTATTTTAAGGCAAATGTTTATTTTAAAATTGATGCATGCAACACTTTCCAAAGAACTTGGGACAGGGTCAATTTAGGACTAATAACGATGTGACAGTTCGAAATTAAAGGTGATGTGAAACAGGTGAGGCAATCGTGTATTCATAGTATATAAGGAGCCTGCAAAAAAGGCCTAGTCGTTCAAGAGCAAGGATGGGTCGAGGCTCGCCAATCTGCCAACAGATGAGTGAATAATCCAACACTTTGAGAACAACATTCCCCAAAGACAATCGGTATGAATTGGGGCATTTCACCTTCTACAGTGCATAATATACTTAAGGAGTCAATGAATCCTGTCAAATCTCGGTGCATGCAAGGCTAGTTGGAATCGTGTTTTGTGGTCCAACTAGTCAACATTTCAAATAGCTTTTGGAAAAAACAGTCATCGTGTTCTCTGGGCCAAAGAGGAAAAGGACCATCCAAGCTGTTGTCAGAGTCGGGTCCAAATACCAGCATCTGTTATGGTATGGGTGTGTGTCAGTGCCCCTGGCATGGGTAACTTGGACATCTGTGAGAGCACCATTAATGCAGAAAGATATTTAAACATTTTGGAGCAATAAATGCTGCCATCCAGACGTTGTCTTTTCCAGGGACATCCTTGAATTTTGCAGCAGGACAACGCCAAACCACATTCTGCCCAGACTACAAGTGCATGTTTGCAGAAGCAGAGAGTGCAGGTGCTAGCATGGCCTGCCTACAGTCCTGACCTGTCTCCCATTGAGAATGTGTGGTGCATTATGAAACCCAAAATAAGGCAATGAAGTACAGTTGCACAGCTGAAGAAATGCATAATGCATGAATGGGTGAAATTTCCACTTGTACACTTAACCAACTTGTGTCTTCAGTGCTATTAAAAGAAAAGGTGATGTTACACAGTGGTAAACAGGCAACTGTTCTTTTTGGAAATTTTTGTATAGTGTGAAAAATAAATAAAATTCACAAAGTAAAACATCAAATAATGTGTTAATTAAGTTTTCAATATAGTACAGAGTGAATTTCATTTTTTTGCATTTTCCATACTGTCCCAACCTTTTCTGAATTGGGGTTGTATTTAAATTAGCAAGTAAATGTTAAGCTTTCTCGATGCAGATGTGATTTCTCGGTTCAATGATAAGTTATGTCCACAGCGGTTTGAAGACATTTTTGAGGGCTGACTTGTAGTTGAGCCAGGGAAGCAAAGCATGTGTTGTCTTCTGGTGGAGCCTCTGCTTCAAGCCAACTGGCCCCAGCATGCAAACAGTACTGAGGGTGAGAGGGTGACAGACCAAAGAGACTGGGCCTTTTGGAAGAGGATACTGTGGGGACTGGACTGGTGCCAGGCCTGCATGAATACAATAGACTGTATATAACAGAATCTATTTTCTCTGCCCATTTGGGGAAAGAATACATTGAAAATGGGAACAATTTTAAATGAATTTTAGGAAACTTGGCCAAATAATATATATTCATACATTTGTAAATGCATTGTCATGTGTAAAATACAATTGTATCTCAAAAACAACCAGTTTACGCGATGTTCAAAATTATTATGCAAATTGGAATTAGGTGTCATAAACATTAAATATTTCGTTTTTCAATCAAACTCATGGATGGGATTGTGTCTCTGGGCTCTTTGGATCACTGAATTCAATCTCAGACACCTGTGATAATTAGTTTGCCATGTGAGCCCAATTAAAGGAAAATGTTCCACATTATTAAGCAGGCCACAGGTTTAAAGCAGTATGGGAAAGAAAAAGGATCTCTCTGCTGCGAAAATGCATCAAATAGTGCAATGCCTTGGACAAGGTATAAAACAATTAGATATTTCATGAAAACTTAAATGTGTTCATCGTTCATCGATTCAGAGCACAGATGGGTTTATGCAGATAAAGGCATAATGAGGAAGGTTACTGCCAAACAAATATATTGGATTAAGAGAGCAGCTGCTAAAATGCCATTACAAAGCAGCAAACAGCTATTTGAAGCTGCTGGTGCTCAGGATCCTCCAGAGGCTTGCAGTTGTGCATAAACCTACTATTCGGCCACCCCTAACCAATGCTCACAAGCAGAAACGGTTGCAGTGGGCCCAGAAATACATGAAGACAAATTTTCTAAGAGTCTTGTTTAATGATGAGTACTGTGCCACCCTGGATGGTCCAGAGGGATGGAGTAGTGGATGGTTGGTGGATGGCCACCATGTCCCAATGAGACTGTGACATCAATAAGGAGGTGGTGGAGTCATGTTTTGGGCCAGAACCACGGGGAGAGAGCTGGTAGGCCCCTTTAGGGGGAGAGAGAGTTGGTAGGCCCCTTTAGGGTCGATGAATGTATAAAAATGACCTCGGCAAAGTATATACAATTTCTGACTGACCACTTTCTTGCATGGTACCAAAAGGTAGAACCGTGCCTTCTGTTGTAAAATCATCTTCATGCCTGACTATGCACAATTTCATGCTGCAAAGAATACCTCTGTGTCATTGGCTGCTATGAGCATACAAGGAGAGAAACTCATGGTGTGGCACCCAACCTCCCCTGACCTCAACTCTATTGAGAACCTTTAGAGCATCCTCAAGCAAATGATCTATAAGGGTGGGAGGCAGTTTGCATCAAAACAGCAGCTCTGGGATGCTATTCTGACATCCTGTAAATAAATTAAAGCAGAATCTCTCCATAAACTCACAAGTTGGAGGCAATAATTGTGAAGGTGATATCAAAGAAGGGGTCCTATGTTAACATGTAACTTGCCCTGTTAAGATGTGTTTAATTGAAATAGATTTTGATTTCAGTAAATATCTAGACCTCCTATTGCTGCAAATTCAACAAATGACAATTTTCAGTTCTTTACAACCTATAAAATGTTTTGAAACTCTATTGTGCATAATAATTTGGAACAGTGAATTTTGAGTGTTTTATTTTTGAAAAAAATACTGTTTTCATTGGGTGGTTATATATTGACTTATAACAGTTGGTGACATGAAAATTATACTGACTGTCATTTGCGTTGACTATCAATATAATTTGCATAAATAATTGGAACACGGTGTACCAGCTGCCCCACCTCAATCTTAGCAGAATGACTTTGTACTGAACCAAACAATAGAAAATCACACAGAGGGACCCCATTCTCAGATCATGTCCCTGCCACCTGTTAGAAACATGTCCTCCCATACAAGAGTCCACCATTAAACAGCTTGCCTGTTACCATGGAGAATAAAATGTGATTTAGGAGTGAAACTTCCAGTATAACATTTTTAAGGATTCTTTTTGAGTAGAAAGTCATAACCTAAAAGGATGACCGTGTATAAGGATGTCTTGCATTACTGTAAACGCAGGTAACTCAGTGTCTGGTTGTCCTCACAGATATTGACAAGTGCTCGATCGCTCCAACCATATGTGGCCATGGGCAGTGTGTACCAGTGCAGACGGGCTACACCTGCTACTGTGACCCCGGCTACAAGCTGAGCGCACTTCAGACCAACTGCATCGGTAAGACGGGGAGTGTCAGGCGGGTAAAGGGTGGTTCTGGGTCAGCTTTCCATATCGTTGTCTCAATAAGAGCCTCCCCGCTCACAACACTTACTGTTCAAGCGCTCAGAACCTTGAGAAATCAAGAGCCAAGAGAAAGTGATCTGCGTGTTTATGTTGACCCATCACGCTATGCCTGACAATACGACCAGTGCGATCCAAGGAGCTATCAAGGACCCGCTAAACCGTTACCTCACTCTGCAGTCGTCGTCCAAAGCCCAGCCCTGGCTGTTCACTGAGGAATGCCTGCGCCACTTGGCTCCATGGAGAGCTTCAAGAGGGAGATGGGTTGGAGAGGACAAAGTCCCCCGTAATACAACTGAAATGCATCTCTTCTCATCTATCACTCATTCTTCCTCTCTCCGTCTATCTCTCTCACACCAGATGTGAACGAATGTGAGGAGGACCCATGTGGAGGAAAAGGTCATTGCGAAAACGCCTTCGGCTCCTACACCTGCCACTGCCATAGCGGGTACAGCCAGGTCATCACCCAGAACAGGAAGTACTGCCAGGGTGAGAGGCTACAAAGCAACCTCGCTGGCATGGTTTTACAGAGGCAAACTACTGTTGATTACTGTAAAACCTGCTTGTATACCAGGATTCAACTGTATCTAAACTCCTCCTTAGAGAATCTAGTGGTGGTGAGAAAAAGATTCAGTGATATATTCAGGCTGTTATCACGGCGAAACGTAAAGAAATTGTACAAAACATAAAATTCTTAAACGTGTACCAATTTAAGAATCCGGAGTCAGGGAAACCTGAAGACTCGTATGGCTACAAAACAAAAAAAGTAATTATATCTAAACCTAACCCTAACCTTAATCTCCCCTTACCCTAACCATAACCTCAATAACCTAGCATGTTATCTCTGAACCAAACGTTCCCCAAGTATTTTAAATTGTAACTGATTCGTCTATTCTTGAAAATGTTCCGGTAGAATGATTCAATTTCCATTGCGTACCGTTACCCACATTTCGCCATGAGAATGCATTGATATATTCCTGGATGTACCATCATATGATTTTCAAAGACTATTTTTATATTGTCCAGTCATATTTTAAGGACATACTGTAGTTATTCAGATTGTCAATGTTCCTCTAAATGTCCAGACTGGTAGAACAATAGTCATTGTTACGGGTCTCTGATTGGTTCTGGTGATTTTGTGCAGACATAAATGAGTGTGACATGCCCAACAAGTGCCAGGAAGGTGTATGTGTCAACACCGATGGATCATACTCCTGTCAATGCAAGGCTGGCTATGCCAAATCCTGGAGGGGGCAGTGTGAAGGTGAGCCCAGCACACAGACAGGCCACTTTAACACTCTGAACCAAGAGAACATCAACTGCTCTGGCCAGAAGTGTTTACTGGCTGCCCCTAGTTCATATCCAATCCAGCCACAGAACACAAAACAGACATTGTTGTATTTTCCTTAGCATTGAGCCAGGGGAGAAAATAAGTGGAAACTTTAAATAGGACGCTGTACCAAAGGGAGGATGTGGGCAAAAGTGTTGGTGTGTGTGTTTGTGTGTGTGTGTGTGTGTGTGTGTGTGTGTGTGTGTGTGTGTGTGTGTGTGTAGGTGTGTGTGTCTGTCTGTCTGTGTGTATGTATGTGTGCCTGTGTAAGAGAATGCATAGTCTTGTTCCAGCTAATCTAAGACTTGTTCCAGTGGTATTTCTCACCTCCTCTGTGTCCCGAACAGATGTGGATGAGTGCCGGGAGCATGGCTCATGTCCCAGTGGAAGGTGTGTCAACACCCCAGGCTCCTTCCAATGCCAAGCCTGTGGCCCCGGGTTCAAAGCTGCCAGCGGGAGATGTCTGGGTAAGAGGGGCCGCCAGGGGCCATGCCTGGAAATGAGCTGGGTTTCCCTCTTAAATGTCTTTATGATTGTATATTATTCACTCAGCCTGCCTGGCACATTTTACTTGTGCTATGTTTTGCTATTGGCAACACCAGAAATGACCAATGAAATGTTGTTATGGCAACAGTGAAAGGTTTTAAGGACCTGTTGACAGACGTGATACTCTACAGCATTTTATTCTTTTTTAATGCTGTAGTCCACATTTCAAAGGAAATTTCATATTGGATTTTGTATGTGCATGGGACAATGACGGTGCAGAGTCTCAGGGCTAAAGTGATGACTCTCCCAGGGCTTCAGTGATGACTCTCCCAGGGCTTCAGTGATGACTCTCCCAGGGTTTCAGTGATGACTCTCACAGGGCTTCAGGGATGACTCTCCCAGGGCTTAAGTGATGACTCCCTCAGGGCTTCAATGATGACTCTCTCAGAGCTTCACTGATGATGCTCAGGGCTTTAGGGATGTGTCTCATCGCTTCCGTGATGACTCTCTCAGGGCTTCAGTGATGACTCTCTCATTGCTTCAGTGATGACTCCTCTCAGGGCTTCAGCGATGACTCTCAGAGCTTCAGAGATGATGCTCAGGGCTTTAGGGATGAGTCTCATGGCTTCAGTGATCAATCTCTCGGGGGTTCATTGATGACACTTTCAGGGCTTTAGGGATGACTCTCTCAGGGCTTCAGTGATGACTCTCTCGGGGCTTCAGTGATGACTCTCTCAGGGCTTCAGTGATGGCTGTCAGGGCTTCAGTGATGACACTCTCAGGGCTTCAGTGATGACTCTCTCAGGGCTTCAGTGATGACTCTCTCAGGGCTTCAGTAATGACTGTTTCAGGGCTTCAGTGATGACTCTCAGGGCTTCAATGATGACTGCCAGGGCTTCAGGGATGACTCTCAGGGCTTCAGTGATGACTCTCTCATGGCTTCAGTAATGACTCTCTCATGGCTTCAGTGAAGACACTCTCAGGGCTTCAGTGATGACACTCTCAGGGCTTCAGTGATGACTCTCTCAGGGCTTCAGTGATGACTGTCTCATGGCTTCAGTGATGACCCTCTCAGGGCTTCAGTGAAGATTCTGTTAGGACTTATGTGATGACTCTCAGGGATTCAGTGATGACTTTCTCAGGGCTTCAGTAATGACTCTCTCAGATCTTCAGTGGTGACTCTCTCAGGGCTTATAGTGATGACTCCCAGGGCTTCAGTGATGACTCTCAGGGCTTCATTGATGACTCTCAGGGCTTCAGTGATGACTTTCAGGGCATCAGTGATGACACTCTCAGGGCATCAGTGTTGACACTCTCAGGGCTTTCATGATGTTTCTCTCAGGCTTATAGTGATGACTCCCAGGGCTTCAGTGATGACTCTCAGGGCTTCATTGATGACTCTCAGGGCTTCAGTGATGACTTTCAGGGCGTCAGTGATGACACTCTCAGGGCATCAGTGTTGACACTCTCAGGGCTTTCATGATGTTTCTCTCAGGGCTTCAGTGATGACTCTGTTTGGACTTCTGTGATGACTCTCAGGGCTTCTTTAATGACTCTCAGGGCTTCACGGATGACTCTCAGGGCTTCAGGGATGACTCTCAGGACTTCAGGGATGACTCTCTCATGGCTTCAGTGATGACTCTCTCAGGGCTTCAGTGATGACTCTCTCAGGGCTTCAGTGATGACTCTCTCAGGGCTTCAGTGATGACTCTCAGGGCTTCAGTGATGACTCTCTCAGGGCTTCAGTGATGACTCTCTCAGGGCTTCAGTGATGACTCTCTCAGGGCTTCAGTAATTACTCCTTCAGGGCCTCAGTGATGACTCTTTCAGGGCTTTACAGATGACTCTCAGGGCTTCAGTGAGAGCAGTGAGTTATTGATTTCTAAAGCCAACTCACTGCACTGGGTTTATGAGATGTTTCTTATTCATAATAGGCTTGAAACACCATCTCCCCTCCCGTTCCCCTCTGCCTCAATCACCCAGTGAAATATTTGAATTTGACCTTTTTCATACATTTTTTTACTGACTGAATTTGCCTTTGAATGGTGGTCTTCTATGAGGTACAGTAGCTAGAGTTTTACAGTTCTCCAGTAGATGTTCTCAGTGACGTCTAGTATTCATACAAGATTAGACCATGCCACATGAGCACAATATTGTCCCCCAGGGTTTCTTTCTTCCTTTTTCTCCCCTTCCACAATGATGGCACATTTGCTATTAAAGTCTTGCCTCATTGCAGGATTCCAGAGACATCGCAGCAGGTTTTATAGAGTGTGAGATCGAGACATGTGATGTCCTATGCAAATCTCGTCAATCCTTTTTGCTTCTTATCACATGACTCTGACAACTGGGAAGTGCTCTTTGTGCATACAGAACCACACATTCTCTGATCAACATTCAAACTGGAGATTACAGGCACCCAACTGGTAGAGGCCAAAAGTGTAAGATTCACGCAAGATCCAAGGCAACCCTGTGTGACCTCCGCCCCACTAACCTGGAAAGTTCTAAGCCAGTTTTCACCACCCTCTGATGAACCCGCGGGAACTGTTGGAATGGCTCGGCCACGATGCAGCTATACTGTGAGGCACTAACACTTTGTCACACAGTACCTTTGAAGAAAACACTATCAAATTCATCACTACTCTCCATTACTTTTTGCTAAACAAATACAACCAAACCACTCCTAGCGTTCTCTAATAGGATGTGGAGTGTGACTAGCTGCTGAACACAGGAGCTAAATAAATTTGGTTCCAACCCCCCTCCAAACATATCAAGCTTCTTTCCACATGGGTGAAAGAGCTCAGGTTGGTTACCCTGTGCTTCTTTCCAGCATTTGCCTCAGTCAATTGCCTAAAGCACGGTAGTTAGAGCACAACTGACTGTGTCGTGGATAAGCCTAATTGTTGTTGAGATATAGAAAACAGCTTCAGTCCCATGTCAGGCTTATCTTAAAAGACTGAGAGATGCCAGGAGATTGCTGAAAATACATTTTGGGCCTTACTGACAGATGTCTGGCTGGAGGCACTGCAAGCAAGCAACGTACAAAGCCTGGTCTCTGTTCCTCTGTTTGTGTCTCATTCACCACACACTGATCCTGTCTGCACAGCTGGTTGGAGATTCACACAATGATAGAGTACCCACTGTATCACACTGAGGTGAAGGAGCTGTCTGGCTAAGAAAATAGTCTAGATATAGTCTATTCATGGTTTTTAGATGAAACAAATAAAAAAAGATGGATATTGACTTAGAAGGTGAAATGGACAAGATTGAGGCAGAGCAGTAATAATAATTTACAGTTAATTTCCACTAAAAGTATTGTTGGTTGTGGGTGTTGTGTCACAGTGAACCTGACAGGACTTCTCCACTACAGTGACAATACAGTATGTTTGTATTTTATGTACATACACTCGAGGAATATCTTGCTGAGGAACCTAAAGCTATATACAGGATTGTACAGGTTGTTTCCATGGCGATGCTTAAAAAATCATGTATGTTTCCAGAGTCAGGGAAACTTAAAGCCTTGTACGGTTACGAAATGTAAAAAAGTCAGTTTACCTTAAACTTACCCTAACTTTAACCCCACTTTACCCTAACCTTAACCTCACTAAAGTAGCATATTGTTATGCCTGAACTAAACGTTCCCCAAGTGCTTTAAATTGTAACCGGTTTGTCTATTGGTAGAATGGCGATTCAATACATAGGAAAGCTCACTTTTGAATGGCCATCGTAAGTCTGACTATTTAATACAGCATAATTTTCATTCCATACGGTTACCCATGTATCGCCATGAGAATGCGTTGGATTTTATTGTTGAAGGTGTGTATATCATATCTCCATATTTGTATATGTTTTATTATTGCTGTAATACAGGGCTCATCTGTTAAAAAGACATTTGTTTAGTTTAGACTCTATGCATTAATAAAGCTAAAACAAAAAATGTTTTTTTTCCACTCAGATGTGAATGAATGTTTGGACCAATCGGTGTGCAGCCACGGGAGGTGTGTCAACACTGAAGGCTCCTATAGGTGCAACTGTTACCAAGGATTTGAGGCCTCCACAAACAATGACAGTTGCCAAGGTACATGTTTGTGAAATCTTAAGTCACACATTACTTTCATGTTCTTTTAGGAACAAAATTGCTACCGAAGAAACAGTGAGGTCTAGGGGCAATGGGTTACCATAAATGTTGTTAACAGTGAGACGCAGCGTTGGTTATGAGGTCTGTTCTGTCATTTCACAGATGTGGATGAGTGTGTGCTCCCTGAATCTTGCCTCCATGGCAGGTGTGTCAATCTCCAGGGCTCCTACAGGTGCAGCTGTAACGTGGGTTACCAGAGCAGTGCTGACAGCAGGGCCTGTGAAGGTCTGTAAAAGATTACGTGTGGATTATGATTCATGGCGACAAAGCAATATTCTCTTGGAGAACATCTGAGCACTCTGTGGCTTTTTTTTAATGTCTCGTAATTGTTTTTATTAGATGTCGACGAGTGTGCTACACATAATGTGTGCCCCAGGGGAATTTGCACCAATACAGAAGGTTCCTACTCATGCAAGAATTGCAGAACTGGATTCCAACGATCAGCAGACGGACAGAGATGTGAAGGTATGTAACCTGTACAACCAAAACAACCCTCAGCGTTATGCTTAAAACGCTGAATTACCATAATCTTCTATAGAATGACAGGGTGTAATAGCAAACTACTGTACATTTGCCGTGGCTAATTGTGGTTGTTTCAGATGTGGACGAGTGCTCCCGGTTTCACTTGTGTGTGGGGGGGGTGTGTAGCAACACGGAGGGCTCCTTCACCTGCACCCACTGTAATCATGGATTCACAGTGTCCCTGGACAGACAGAGGTGTGAGGGTGAGTCCAGACAAAGCTTACACATTTGGCACCAACCACAACTTCTGTAACAACCTGTCCTGTGTATGTATCAACTGAACTAACGCGAATGATACGGTGAAATCACACTAACAAGACTTAAATAGACAGATAATGAGAAGTCGTTGCAGCTGTGAACTGATTGACCGCGATCAATTGGAAGACAATGAACATGTGAACAGTCATATGATAATTAGTTTTGGAAAACAGAAACCTGAAATAAAACCCACACAGGGAAGACCAATGCGCCGACTCCAAACAGAGGGCGACCGTCACAATTACACTCTCCTTATCCTTCCTGACTGATCCTTCTTCAGTTTTACGTTTTGCTACTGCACTTGTCACTACTAGTAGCATTAAGCGTTACCTGCAGCCCATTCAGGTTGCACAGGTAGTCCAGCTCCTCCAGGATGGCACATCCATACATCCGTCGCAAGAAGTTTTGCTTTGTTTGATATCAGGAGATATCCTGTTACACGAGGGGCCTTAAGACAGGGTCAAAGTGCATCAACCCAGCAGCATGACCCTTATTTGTGCCTTTGTGTGAGGAGCAGGAAGAGCACAACCAGAGCCCTATAAAATGACCCTTATTTGTGCCTTTGTGTGAGGAGCTGGAGGAGCACCACCAGAGCCCTACAAAATGACCTCCAGCAGTCTACTGGTGTGCATGTTTCTAACCAAACTGTCCGAAACAGAATTCATGAGTGTGGCATGAGGGATTGACGTCCTCTAGCAGGACCATCACCATTCAGCTCGATTGGCATTTGCAAGAGAACACCAGAATTGGCAGGTCCGCCATTGACGCCCCGTTCTCTTCACAGATGAGAGCAGGTTCACACTGAGCACATGTGACAGGTTCTGGAGATGCCGTGATGAACGCTATGCTGTCTGCAACATCATCCAGCATTACACTGGGTCAGTGATGTTCTAGGAGGCATGTCATTGGAGGGTCGCACAGACCTCCACATGGTAGCCAACTGTACCCTGACTGCTGTTAGGTAGTGAGATGAAATCCTCTGATTCATCGTCAGAACTTATGCTTGTGCAGTGGGCTCCGGGTTCTGGGTTCCTCCTGGTGCAGGACAATGACCGGCCTCATATGGCCAGAGTTTGTGGGCAGTTCCTGGATGAAGAAGGCATTGATGCCAATGACTGGCCCTCACATTCCCCAGACCTAAATCTAATTGAGAACCTCTGCGACATTATGTATCGGTGCATCCGCCACCGCCAAGTAGCCCTAATCCAGGTCTGGGAGGAGATCCCCTAGAACACCATCCGCCGTCTCATCATGAGCATGCCCAGATGTTCAGCGTGAGTTTGAATCCAGCCCTCAATCCTTTTGGGATTTTGGTTTCCATTGACCACTGTGTTGTTCTCAAAGAATTACACCATGTACAGTAAAGATTTTGATCTTTAATTTGTTTCATTCATTGAGGCCCTGATGTGTGATTTGAGTGTTCCCTTAATGTATTTTTAGCAGTGTAGTTCGCTTGCCTACAGCTGACACATTTGTTGATTTGTCTCTTGTCAGATATTGATGAGTGCCAGTCTGGGTCAGTGTGTGACAATGGGGTCTGTCAAAACTCAGAGGGTTCCTACTCCTGCATTCCCTGTCCCTCAGGATACACCATCTCCGCCGATGGAGAATTCTGTAAAGGTTTGTCCCTAAAGTCATCTAATGGTCTGTCCTGATGAAAAACTTTGAAGGTTTGTCTCTACAGTCATATATAATGGTCTGTCCTGAAGGAGTGCTCTGTTACTGGTATGTATTGCATCATTACAGATATTGATGAGTGTGCGCTGTCCAGTACGTGCCCCAGGGGAACATGCACCAACACTGAAGGTTCCTTCAGCTGTACCACTTGTGGACCAGGCTTCAGAGTGACCGTGGATGGTCTAGAATGTGAAGGTGAGGCTTGATTTTGTTGCGTGCGTGTGCTTGCGTGCGTGTGCTTGCTTGCGTGTGCTTGCGTGCGTGTGCTTGCGTGCGAGCCTGGGCAGTGCTTGTGTTTCTGGATGTGTTGTAGTATGCTGCGCATGTTAGGTTCTGTCCTGTGCCCTCATGGCAGATGTGCGAGAGTGTGCCAGTAATGGTCTATTGGGCCCTGCATGAGTCCAGCTAGGCCCGTGTGCCTCTGTTAAAAGCAGCCCCAGGTTGTCTGTTCTGTAAACGGTGTCAGGTGTGAAGGCTTTGACACAAAGCCCCTTTCCTGAGCTAAACATCCCAAAATACTCCCCCCAGACATCACATCATAACTGGATCGCTCTCCCTCTGGCACCATCCATCTGATCTGTTTTCAAAAGCATGAGGCACGTGCTTTAAATAAAACACCATGAAGTCAGCCTGTCCCAGAGATCCGTTTGCTGTGGAGCCTCATGCCATATCAATTATGAAGTGATCATAATAATTCCCACCGATGTTCTGCTCCAGTGTGACGTGTCTTCCTGTCCTGTCGTTCAGATGTGGATGAGTGTTTGCTGGCCAGCGTGTGCCCAGGCCAGCTGTGCGAGAACAGCTACGGATCCTTCTACTGCAGGAGCTGTGACAGTGGATTCACTCTGTCTGAGGACAGCTCCCAGTGCCACGGTAAGACCCCTGGAACATACTCCCCTATTAGCAAAGAGGAACAGGACCGATCCATTCCTGGACTATCCAAAGGCATTTCATTAAGGGTGGATAAAAACTAGGAATATAATTTATTTTAAATGTTTTTGCTGAAAATATCCATTGAACAAGTCCAAGTCTGATAGTAATTTAATGAATGTCTATGCCAAGGAAAGATTAATGGCTTAATTTGAAATCCAACCAACCACTCCCAGCTCCAATGCAGCCAGAAAACAGAGCTATTTAAATTAACAATGGCCTGCACTATTTTCCCCATAAGACATACAATCTGCACCAGCGCAAGGAATGTCCAACGATCACATAACAGAGCTAGTGAGTGTTTGTTGATGCAGTAATAATATGCCACCTGTAATAGCTTGCTGTTTTGGAATAGATGCCTTTCCCGTATAGTTAGCGTCTTATCTCTCTACCCTTTTTAATAAAACATTGTCAATGCAAGCTGATAAAGAAGGCTTTGCTTACTGTACGTGCTGACTGACTCCTTTTATCAGGCCAGAGGCAGTTATTAGACCTCACTCATGTTATGATGCACTCTCACCCTGATTCTTGCCTGTTTATCTCTCTTTTACCTCTCTCTACATCCGTCTGTCTCTCTCTCCTTCTCTCTATCAGACATAAACGAGTGCCTTTCCCCAGGAGTTTGCAACAGGGGTGTTTGCAGCAACACAGAAGGCTCATACACATGTATGACCTGTGACCTTGGCTTCATACAGGCACCCAATGGGCTCTCCTGTGAAGGTATAGTCACAAAACGCTAATGTCCATCACCCTGCAAGTTATCTTCGTAGACTGATCATGTGTTTGCAGTCAGCCTCCATATTGCATGCTGGCGTGCGCCATCATCATTTCCTGATATAAATCATGCCTAATGATGTGGGAGGTTGTCAGCTTTCTTTGAGGTCCCGGATGCTTTAAGTAAAGTGTAAAATATGGAGTCACTTTGACTAATCCCCAGCGATACTGCAGCTGTGGTGTGAGGAGGCAATGAATAAATATGTGATGTGTGTGCGTGTGCGCCTTATGTCCCCGGCAGATGTCAATGAGTGTGAGGACAGTGCTATGTGTTTGGGGGGACAGTGTACCAACAGCCCTGGGTCCTACAGCTGCAAATGTCCCCTCGGCTTTGAGCTGGTGGATGGGACGTCCTGCAGAGGTAGGTTCACACAAACTCACACAAACATACACGCACATCTGTATGTCATTTTTCAGTCCTGGATCTATCCTGCCACGTTGCTCTCCAGCGACTCAATGTGTGCAGATCAGGCGCCTGTAATTAAATCGCGGAATTATAGTTGGTGAACGTAATCATCCCATGCATGATCTGACTAAAGGTTTTCCGAGTTGGATGAGCATTGTGAAAATAATCAGCGACTGGGTGATGTGGTTGGATGTGCGCACCCCTCGCTATTCCACAGATCTGTCCAAGGAATTGCGGAGCTGCTGGCAAGAAAGGTTTAGTGGGAACTGTGTGGTAAAAATAACAATAACAAAAAATAGAAAAAGAACTATGGGTGTATTGACGAACTGATTCCTTAATTTAATGGTCCAGTTAGCTTGCCAACAATTGTTTAGTATGAAAATGTGTAACACATCTGAGCTGGTACTACTGATATTACAAAAGCTACTGGCCGTATTGGCATAATGTCTGCTAGCAAAAAAAAATATTCTGGCTCTCAGATAGAATATAAAGAAAAGAATGAGAGACAGTAAAATTTGTATTGACACCTTTCTTTTAAAAAAAGGAGCATTTATTAGTCAATTTCATTTAGTGGCTAACAAGTTTTTAAGCACATGTTGACTAGTGCCGTTAATGTGCCTGGTTTCTTAGTTGTAACGTTATCCGCGTCTCTGGGAACAATTGCCAGTCTGGTTGTAAACAGATTTTAATATTGACATTGAATATATTACAGAATATGAAAGCTCTTGTCCTAATGTTTACAGTGGTGTGTAATATGGGACACATTTATTTCTCTGTGAAATGTGTAAAACACTGTATAATACTTTGTGTTATCAATAAAAAAGTAAAATTGACAGTAGCATATACTGTACATCAGCAAGTGTAGATTAATTAATTTATGAAAGAGATGTGATATATGGATAATGCGATCCATAAGTAGAGTGTCTATAGAAAATCCCTTTGAAATAGTCACTTTTTTTTATTTACAGCCTGAAATTAAAACCCATTAAAAATATATACTTTTTGGTTACAACATTCAAGTAAAGTAAAAAGGCAACAGTTCAGAAACGTTAAAAAAAGAACAGTCTCATAGTAATCTGTAGAACCCCCATTTGCTTTAAACTTGCAATATGTAACTTTTTCGAAAACTAATAAAAATTTAAAAAACAATGTTTTTGGACTAGTAAACATTAAGACCAAGCATATTGGATCCAGGGGTAAAAACATAAATATCAACAAAAATACAAAATACGGACAATATTGTAATAACAAAATTGACATTTCACAATATCTAACTAGCAACAAATGCATATCATGGACAAAATAATAATATGTATTTTTGGAAATTGGTTATATTGCCCCTGTATTATTCCTGTGTTCACTAAAAACAAATATATAAAAAATATATTGGAAATAAATAGAAGTTGCATAGTGCAGCTTTAATTACAGCCATCCGTCTGTTTGGTATGCTTTGCACATCTAGATTGGGGAATATTTGCACATTCCTCCTTGCAGAATTGTTCGAGTTCAGTAAAATTTTCAAGTCCATCCACAAATTTTCAATTGGATGGAACAGCCAGTTTTCTTATGACGTAATAAAAATCACTACCATTGATGTCAGGTGGAGGGCAACTACATGGTGTGTGATCTGGAAAGTGACGAGTTGTACCTGAGCAAGTTTATAATGGTTACTCTAAGCGGCTGATCACTTATCTAGACCATGTATTTCACCAATTCAATTATAATAACTGTTCAGAATTTTTGTAAATGTACACTTTGATGTCAAGGGTTATAATGTTTAAATACACCTGGCAAAAGTTAGATTTAATTTATTTTAATTTCTGGGTGTAATGTGATAAAAGGTAAGGATTTTGACAGGGTAGGATGATTCTCTAGGCACTGTAAATTGAGCCCACATGAATAATTTTCCACTTGCAATATTTACTATTGACAGACTAAATGTCATTCTAGGGACTCATGCAGTACCTGAAGTAGCCCCGGATTTGTCACCTGAATTTGATCACAATTTACCAGGTGAGCTTCAAAAGGTTAATGACATAAAGATACACAAATACCAATCTCTAGGAGCATTTATATACACACCAGGTCCACATACTTGTTTTGTGTTTCCATTGTATGTCACATGATCTTTAAAATATGTATAATGAAGTCTAACTCACTTTGCTCTAGCCAGCCGGTGTCAGTTATACAAAGTTATACTAAGCTAGTATGAGTAGTATTCCACGTACAGTATATTAACTTACTTAAATCCTCTCTGCGCGTAATGATGACAGAACCTCCCCCATACGCTCCGCTACTGCATACCTGACAGAAAAGAGTAGAGAGGATATTGGAGAGACTGAGTGCAGCTGTAGCTTCAGTCCAAGCAGGGCAAGAGAGAAACTACAGGAAAGACAGACCAGTGAGAAAGACGAAGAAGATGAAGGCAAGATCTTTTCCGATGACCTCATGGAAGAGATTGCGTGCAGCAGAAGCAATAAGGTTCAAGGAGTGACAAAGTGTCCAAGTAAGGCAAGTGAGCCAATTGAATAACATAGTGAGAATGATAAAGATAAAAAAAATTGTTTGATGACCCAAGTTTGTGGCCAGAGAAGTTAACAGCATATGGTAGGGAGACCATTGTAAAAAAAAAAATTTGAGTAGAAACCACCGAACAAACAAACATGTCCAAGGACTCAGATGAAAAGCCATGGTTACACTTTATTTGGAGAGTCCGAAATTCCATCTGTAGCTGCTCTACAGATAGTTTGTTGATAGTTTGTTGATAGTCATATCATCAACAATCTATCTCTTGATAAGCAACTAATTGTGTAGTTTAAGGGTAGGGGTAAGTTTAGAATATGTTTTAGGGTAATGGTTAAGGTTAGGGTTAACAGTAGGGGAATGGTTAAGGTTAGGATTAGAGTTAGGGTTAGTTATAGTTTGTTAAAATGTTGTTGATAGTCTGCAGATAATCTGTAGAGCATCTACAGATACACTTTTTGGACTCTCAAAATAAAGTGTTACCGGCTGATATACAGTTTAGTGAAACTAGCAAATCTTTCAGTGCGTTTAATTCTGAAGATAGATAGCATTTTATAATTGCAGCAAGAGAGATTCTGTCAGTTGCAGAAAGAACTTCATTTGAGATTGAGAAATATTAAGCTCTTCTTGAAAGAATATTGGATGCGACACCTAACTTGGCCTTATGGAATCTACCATTCTGAGGGAAAACAGACAAACTGGATGACGTGCATAATGGAAAATTCTTGGCACCCTTGAAATATTGATCTTACATCAGCACCTGCAGAAAGTGAGTGACAGAAGAAAGGAACACGATTAGTCTTATTATCTCAGCCCTGATTTGCGAAATGAGTTCATAGAGTTGTGTGGTCAGAGAGTTCTAAAAATAATAATAAATGAAAGGGAGGATGCAATTTACTATTCAGTAATGTGTGATGTAACTACTGACATCTCGCATAAAGAACAGAATGTCCTACTAATTGGATACACAACGACAAACGAAAAGGTGAATGGGAGATCAGTGAACGTTTCCTTAAGTTCAAAGACTTTCATAACAAAACTGGCAGGGAATTTTGGGTAATGATTTTGAATGAATTACAAAGGCATGGGATAGACAAGCATGTTGAGGACAAGGATACGATATTGGTGAAAATATGTTTGGTAAATTGAAAGGAGTGCAAGCAAAAATATAAAGAAAAAGAAACCGCTCGGTCATCTCTACATTTTTTAGCAGTGTGACTCTTCTGTTTAGTGCCTGCCCTGAGCGATGGGCTGTACTCAACAAAACAGGCTGCTCTTTTTAGTTCCCATCACAGATGCAGTGCAGTTCAGAAAATGGAGGCTTTGCAGAAAGAAAATAAAACAATTACCTACGATCTAAATTATCACAGTTAAGGTGGAAAAGCTTTGCCTGCCTTTTCAATTTGAAGTCAATTCAGCCACAAGTTGGACTTTAAAGACCTCATTAATGGCTTCACCAGCAAAAAGGCCCAGTGTTGGTCTATTGTGAAGTAGGTTTTACATTAAAAAAAGATACTACCGAGTTTTCTGGTGAAAAAAATGATCATGCTGCTCGTCATATCGATGAGGCCCATGCATGTTTTCTTTCATGGGGCCCCCGAAATTGTGGCACCGCCCCTGGTTACTACATGTACTGTATCACATACATAAGCCTGTATCCAATAATTCGCTGGTCTGACTCCCCATGCTGACAAGGTGAAAATCCTGTAATTGTGTGCTTGGTTAATGCATTTAACCATACATTCGCGACTGAAATGTAATTTCAGCACCAGCTACACAGCCCACTTCAGTTTGTGTGAAGAGTGTCCCGGCTGTACTCACTGTCTGCATCACACACACACACACACACACACACA